>CAUYQU010019286.1:0-119156 GCA_963574635.1 Cheracebus regulus | reverse complement strand
TAGTGTTACGGAATGATGTGAATGTTATATTGGTGTTAGGGGAAGGTGTGATTACTATATTAGAGACCATAGTGAGAATAGACATTAGCAGCCACTGTGTCTTGGACACTGACAATATCAGAGTGTAGTAAAAACAGTGGTTATTAGAGTTTCATTTTTCTAACTGAATTCCTTCCTCTGCTGCTGGGGGTCTCCACGGCTTTTTTTTTTTTTTTTTTTTTTTTTTTTTTTTTTTTTTTTTTTTTTTTTTTTTTTTGCATTTATTCTGCTTATTCTTCTCAAAGCTTCCTGGATTTGTGGTTTGGTGTCTGACATTAATTTGGAAAAATTCTTGGTCATTATTGCTTCAGATTTCTTTCTTCTCCTTCTTGTATTCCCATCACACCTTTTGTCGTTGTTCCACAGTTATTGAACGTTCTGCTTTTTCTTTCCTTTTTCCCCTTGCTTTTCAGTTTGGGAAGTTCCTATTGTCATGTCTTTAAGCTAAGAATCATTTCCTCAGCCACGTACGTCCAGGCTGCTGATGAGCCCATCAAAGGCATTCTTCATATCTGCTTCAGTGGTTTTGATCTCCAGCATTTCTTCTTTATTCTTTCTCAGAGTTTTCCACATCTCTGCTTACATTGCCCATCTGTTCTTGTAATTCCTGTTCTGGTAATTTCAACATTCCTGCCATTTCTGACTCTGGTTCTGATGCTATTCAGTCTTTCAAGCGATATCTTCTGCCTTTCAGTACGCCTGGTAATTTTTTGTTGAAAGGCACATGTAATGTACTGGGGGAAGGAAACTGCAGTCAATGGCCCTTTAGAAATGTGGTGCTGTAACCCGGGCCAGGAGGGGCATTCTCTAGTCCCCTGATCAGGCCTCAGTCCTCTGAACCTATGCCCCGGACTGCGAACTTCGCCAAAGCTTTTCTGTTTTTATCCCCCGTAAAGGTTGGGCAGGCTGGCTAGAAGGGCCTGGGGTTGGGTATTTCCCTTCTCCCAGGTCAGCTGTGCCCTGATGAACCCTCAGCCGGCAGGGCTGATGAAACAGTTTCTCTTCAGGCCTTGTTAGGAACAGAACGTTCTGGCATACTTTAAAGTGATTCCTTTCCTCCTGCCGCATCTGAAAGCATGAGGGGATTGTTCTCTGATATTCACTGTGAGGACCTGGTAGAGCTCCTGGAGATAAAATTCACAGAGGCGTGTTTCCCATAACTGGGTCCCCTCAGGTCTGTATCTGTCAAAGTTGTCCACCCTGATTCGCAATTCATCAATCACGTTCAGGTTTTCTTATCCTGGCACCGGCTCCTGTGGAGGTTTCTGCTCTTGGGAAGCTGTGATTCTCTGTATCTGTATCTGTCAGTGTTTCTCTTCAGTTTGTGGGGGCAGCAGTTTGTCGTGTGACCTCACTTCTCTGAAAGATTTGAGAAGAGTTGATTTTACAGTTTTTTCAGCTTTACAGGACAGAGTGGCAACTTCTAAGTTCTCTTTAATTTTGTGCATTATATTTTTGATTTTTAAAAGTCTTAATTGGCCTTTTAACAAATCTATGGGTCATTTTTATAGTTTTGTGTTACTTGCAGGTATTTTCAAGCTGATCTTTTACTTCTTTAAACACAATAATGGTAACTAAAGATAATATGTGTCTGCTAATTCCATTTTTTAAAGTTTTTGTGGATTTGTGTTTGCTTAGTACCTTTTTCTGCCAGTTCTAACTCATGGTGCCTTGTGCCTGTGTATATGTAGTTAACGTTTACTGTGAGATCCTTACGTCGCTTATACAATTATTTGGGGAAATTCTTTGAGTTTGGGATGAATGTGCACCCCTCACAGACTGTATGTGCTTTCCCCAGGCTCCTGCAGCTCCGTCAATCTGAAACCTTTTTAAACTAATTTCACAGCTTAAGCACTTCTGGGATCCTGGGGAACAGAGTCTCTGTGCTTGCAGGTGGTCTAGTCAGCTTAGCTTGTCCAGGCGAAGCCCGCGGCCAAGGCCTCGCCCATAACTTGGTGTGGGCGGTGGCCAGGATGTGACAATTGTGAGACCAGGCCTTGCCCCAGTGGGACTCGGCAAACGTGGCTCCTCACCCGTCGTGTGCGGTGGGAGCTTCCGGTGCATTCCTCACGTTGGTGTCGGCATGGAGAAGGAGGGCGGTCCCTGGGGACCAGCTCCTCATTTGCACCCCACTTTTTCACTAAGTACATTGCTGATTTTTGGTGCCTACTTATAGCCTCGTTTAGGGCCCAGCACATACTCTAAAGTGATGCGCCCAGTGGTGTCCAGAGACAGACGAGCCCGGAGTTGGACGCGGCCACACTGGGGATGCGAAGGTCTAGAGAAGCCCAGGCCAAGGGCAGGTGGGGCAGGGTGGGACTGGGAGGGGTGCCGGGGGTGATGTCGGCACGTGTCCCAAACCACGGCTTCCTGGGTGGGGTGGGATGGGCCCCAGCACACTGCCTGGCTGTGCCCCACACGGGCGTCAGGGCTGCGGTGAGGAGGCCTGGTCAGCAGTGTTGGCCTCCCCCTCCTCCCAGTGCCCAGAATGCTGCCACGTCTGGTGAAGACTCAGTCAATACTTGGAGAAAGATCAGATGAAGAAGGAACGTTCAGTCAGTGCTGAGGCAGCAGAAGTCTGAGTGATGGAGGGACGGGGCCCTGCCCGGAGAAGGGCGGTCCCCCTCCTGAGGGAGAGGTTGGCACGTACTAGGAGTGAGGGCTGCAGGTCCACAGGAGCTTTGTTCATCCAACCTGGTCCCCCACATCAGGCTCTGTCCCAGGTGGGCCGAGGCAGACGCCAGACAGTGTGGACAGTTCCCAGCTGGGATCAGGGGGCTTCTCTCCATGGTGTGTGTGTGCCCACGGGCCCCACTCAGCCCAGAGGAAGCTGGCGTGCGAGCCCAGGCCTGTCCCGTGCTGTGCCTCAGTTGGCCTTGGCTGCCCCTCTGTCCCACACTGTGGCTTCCATGTGTGGAATGATGGTTTCTTTAGGTGAGAACAGTTCCCTCCCAGCACACCGCCGGCCTTTGCCTGTGTCCGGCATTTACCCAACGCTAGTGAACACGAGCTGCCTCCATGTCCCTGCACCAAGGCCGGAGAAGGACCCAGCCCCCGAAACACAGCTCACGAGGCGTCAGGGGCCAAGCACCCACCGTCCCAAGGACTGCGGGATGATGCCAGGTCTGTCTTCCCCACTGTCTAGTGGGTGGGAGGGAGGGGATTCCAGGCAGGCTGAGCAGGTTATGTAACAGTGCACACATGGGTTTACTTTACTTGAAACCCTAAACCCTCTGCAAACATCCCCCTCCCTAATCCCTCCCTGTTGACTCTGTAGATGAGCCCAGGGTGCTGACAGATGCAGCTGCAGCGAGATGCCTCTGCGGCCATGCCAGGGCTCCACCGTCCTTCAGCCGGACACGGGTCCCTGGGGAGTCTCTGTGGCCTCCCTGGTTACGATGAGGCCGGAGGACTGGGTACACGGCTGTCTCAGCTCTGCCTGCCTCCCTGTTCCTGCCTCTCTCCTACCTGGTGGAGGTGTCTCTATTGGCCTCGGACGTGCTGCTGGTGCTCACCCCAATCCCACTGACCTTTGGGCATCCTCCCACCCACTGGGCCACTTCTGTCTTTGCACTTGGGTTCCCTGCCCACAGCATGCCACCCAAACAAAGCCCACAGAGAGGCTGGCACTTGGCAACACACTGGTGCCCTCCTCATCCACATACCTGCCTTGAATAGAAGATGCAGAGACACAATCTAAGCCAAAGGAATGAATCTCTAGTGTTGAAATAGCATCTGGTGAGAGGAGAGGTTTCTGAAAGGAGGCCCCTTTGTCCTCATCCCTCCTTGCCCTGGAGGCTGAGTCCAGCTGCTCCTCCCACGGCCCTGCCTGGAAGGAGGCTTGCAGCAAGGCCCGAGAGCACAGTTCTGGGTGGGGTCACGTGCCAGCCTCGCAGGGCTGGGTGCCAGAGGTTGGCTCACTTTCTATGGCTGTGATTCATTTATAACAATAGTTTGCATAATTCCAAATGTGGTGACACAGCATGCCGACTCTGAGTGAAATAAAGGCAGAGCAGAGTCTTTAGAGGGGAAGTGGTGTGGAGCAGGCAGGGCCTCAGTGACGGAAGTGAGCCCCAGGTTGTCAGGACGCCGGGCCTCCATGGGACCTGAGGGGCCGAGACCGTGCTGGCCCTGGACGCTTCCTCACAGTCACCCTCAGGCAGCCCATCTCAGCGAGGAGGGAACCCTGTCCTCCATCCCCACATTCGGAGTGTGCTGAGCTGCACACAGTCCTCCCTGGGTCTGAGACGGCGGGCCCCGCCCCACCCCAGCGCTCTCTGCTGTGGGTCCTGGGTTTCAGCCGTGATGTCATCCTGCTTGCCTGGAGTCCCAGGGCTTGGCTGGGGGAGGGGCTCTGGTTTGCGCAGAATTCCTTGCGGCTGCACAGGCTCAGTGCCCACCGCGATGCCTGACCCCCATGAGAGCCGGCACTCGGCTCAGAGACTGTCACCTCCCGTGTGCCGAGTGTCCCCAGCGCCGCCCAAGCTCAAGGCGTGTTTGTGCCTCAGCGCAGGGCATGTCTGTGAACCGACAAATGAAGTATCGGAAGAGGACAAGTTCACACACACTTGACCACCGAGAGATGAGGGAGGGTCTCCTGTAGCCCTCATTTCCTCTGGGGCTCAGTGTGTGGCTCCGTCCAAGCTCACCCAGCCTCCCCTTGAGGGAGCGCCATGGATTCCAGACGCTCAGGCCCATGTCCACCTCAGATCCTGCTCCAGCCTTTCCAGAAGCTGGGGTTTAATATCTTAGCAGGTGGGAGCTCCTGTCCCTAAGAGGAAAGGCTGGGCAAGGCCTCTCTGGGACGAAACCTCTTAGAGCTCTTCTTTTGGGTGATTTAAGTGCAAATGATTCAGAAACACTCAGGCTGCATTTCTTGACCTGAGGCTGGAGAAGGTGAGAAGGGCGTTTATCAAATGAAATCTGGGTTTGGTCCAAGTCAGAAATGTGTGAGAAAATAGGCAGGTTTCCTGAGCCCATTTAGGTCTGTGCAGGGCGAGCAGCAGCAGCAGCGGGGCCTGGGGCACCAGGGCAGGGCTCCTTGATGGGACATAAAGAAGAGGTGTCCCTTCTGCCATAAACAACAGGCAGGGCAGACTTTACAAAAGCATTTTCTTTCTTTCTTTTTGAGACGGACTTTTGCTCTGTCACCCAGGCTGGAGTGCAGTGGTGTGAGCTCAGCTCACTGCAACCTCTGCCTCCCGGGTTCAAGCAATTCTTCTGCCTCAGCCTCCCGAGTAGCTGAGATTATAGGCGCCCATCACCACACCTGGCTACTTTTTGTATTTTTAGTAGAGACGGGTTTCACCATGTTGGCCAGGCTGGTCTTGAACTCCTGACCTCAGGATCCGCCCTCCTTGGTCTCCCAAAGTGCTGGAATTACAGGCGTGAGCCACCGCGCCCGGACTACAAAAGTATTTTCTAGCATTGATTCTTTCAGCCCAAAAGAGGTCTGTGAGTTCATCTTCAGAAATCAAGTTTCTGAGAGGTGCGGACACCCAAAGATCCTGGAGATTAGGATGGTTGGGAAAACAGGGTCTTCAGGCCCGACGTCCACCCACTCACCATGCCCTTTGCCCAGCCTGCCTCTCCAGGGCACAGCCTCTCGCTGCTGACGGGTTCCCTGGCACGAGCAGGCTGGTGTGCATGTCTGTGCTTTGGCTGCAGGAGCTGCGGGAAAAGGCGATGTCGGGTCCGTGTGGTGTACAGACAACCCCGACATTGCCCTTTGGGGGCTGGTTCCCAGCAGGTGCTTGGGTGCTGGGTCCAGCAGCTTGGTGGGCTTCCTCAGCCCCTCAGCCCCCAAAAGCCATTTTCTTTTCACATCCATCAGTATCCCGCGGAGGAGCAGGCCCCTCCCAGGTAAGCTGGGCTTGGGTGCAGGAAGAAAGTGGTGAAGACCCGTCCCAGAGACAATGCAGAATTGGCCTGCACAGGCGAGGCCTTGGAAGCCAGCTCTGGGTGTACTGACTCAGGAAGACTCGACTCAGCGGAGCCCCAGGCATCAGGAAGTGGCTACAGGCACGGGTGCTGGACGTGGAGCAGGGAAGCCCAATGCTACCTGCCTGCAACATGTACCTAGTAGCGGGTCAGTGGCCTCCAGCCCTGCCTATGAGGTGCCACACACGTGCCGAGCCCCGCTGCAGGGGAGCCTATGACCTGGGCTTCTGCAGCCTGCAGGGCCTGCTGGGGCCGGGCTGGGGTCGAGGACCACCTGGGCCCCACCAGGCGTCCCTGTGGCTGGTTCTATGGGCAAGCAATGGACTGAATGCTTGTGTCCCCCCAAATTCACATGTTGAAACCCTAACCCTCAAAGCGATGGTGTTTGGGGGAGCAGCCTTTAGGAGGTGATGAGGTCATGAGGGCGGAGCGTCATGAATGGGGTTAGAGGCCTCACAAAAGAGGCCTACCGGATGCTCCTCTCTTCCTCCACATGACACAGTGAGAGGGTGGCTGTCTGCAGGCCAGGAAGAGGGCCCTCACCTGACCCAACAAGGCTGCCACCCCATCTCCAACTTCCAAACTCCAGAACTGTGAGAAGTAAATTTCTGTTGTTATCAGTTTGTCTGCGGTGTTTCGCTAGAGCAGCCCCAGCTAAGGCGGGGGCCTTTTGTTCCCCTACCTGGTCCTCCTGGGGCAAGGCCTGGGTGAGACCCCAGAAAGCTGGTGCGTGGCTTCAGGCTTGTGGCACAGCCAGTTTCATAGCTGTCTCTGGGACACCTGGCACACACGCGAGCCAGGGTGTGTGACCCGCAGCCCACAGCTCCACAGAGGGGCCATGCCGCCCGGGGCACTTTCTCTGCAGGGCTCCAGCTTCAACCCTTCTTGCTGCCTGCGTGCTAGGGTGCACTTTCGGGGCAGCTGGCAGTCTTTTAGCCTAGGCTCCTCCATGGGGACAGAGCCAAGACCGACCGCAAGGCCACGTCCCGGGAGTCCAGGGAGGCCCTGAGGTCTGTCCTTCCTGCCGGCCGGGTTCCTGCCCACTCCGCTTACCGGCATTTCCCTGATGAAATCCTCGAGAGGACGTCCTTTCTCGGCGGCGGCTGCTTGGAGCGCGGGACTGTCCTCGGGCCCTCTGGAAGCTCCACCGTGGGTGCTGTGGAGGCCTCACTGGGCAGAGGCAGCTCATTCCCATGGGCCCCCGTCCCGGCCCACCTGGCCTGGCCAGAACCTGATGCGGCTGTGAGAGGCACGGTCACGTCAGCACCTGCTGCCGGCCACGAAGGAGGAGCCGCCTGCCCAAGAGGTGCCCTCGTGTCCCTTGCCCCCTCCCCGAGATGTGCCTCTCAGGACCTTCGGGCCACGGTGCTATTACCCACTTGAGGACAAACTCAGGGCCGACCTGTGTGGCAGGACTGGTCACACCAGGACCCAGAAGCGCTGCCGCTTTGCAACTCTGGCCACAGGTTCTGGGGACTGACTGGGGTTGCAGGCCTTGGGCCAGCCCCTGAATCTGGCCATGCCCCACAGAGCTTTGGTGGGGATGACATGAGTGGATTCATGCAAAGGGTTTAAGTGGTGCCTGGCACAGTCACCGTCGTATCAGTGCTGCCATGGCTCTGTTCAAACTGGTGCTTCCAGGTCAGTTTCTCTGTGGCGATCCTGGATCTGTGTTCCGTGACCAGGCCCAGGAATGAAAGAGGCCAGCAGGGAGGAGAGGAGCGCTCCTGCCTCAGGGAAATGGAGCCCATGCAGGAGGTCCTGGCTGGGCAGCCTGGGGCTCGGGACAGATGGCTGCCCGTGGCGGGTCACCCCTGCAGCAGTCACAGCGGAGGGCCCCACGCCTCAGGATTCCCTGGAACAGGTTGGGCAAGTGTGTTGGGACCATCAGCAATCTGTCTGCAGCCAAAGACAGCAAGGACAGAGCCAGGAACTCCGGCTTCTGCCTCCTCTCCCTACACCCTGCTCCGGCAGATGGCTGGAAAGAGAAGGCCTAGGAGCCAGGGTGGAAACCCTTTGGCTGCAGGGGGCTTGAGGAGGTCCCATGCTCCAGTCCTTCTGTTTCCTGAGCTGACCCCAAGTGTGCTGTTTTCTACAAAAGGGCACTTTCCTGGGAGAGATGCTAACACCGCGATGCAGTGATCAGTATTCCTGTTCTCAGCTGCTTCTGCTGCTCAAAGCCCACCTCACATTTCTTTCTATTTACACAGATAAGGGTGGGTGAGCTCCAAGTTCTCCCGCATTCCTCCCGGCAGCCTGCTTCTCCTTCCTCTTGGAGGCCTTTCATTTTTTATTATTATGTTAAAAGTTTTCAACAACAATCTCCCAGGCGCCCAGTAAAGGCGCTGCCGGTGCCAGGTGCTGGGCGCCCGCCCTGCCTGACAAACACACCGGCCACATCCTCAACCCCCTCCCCGGCCGCTGCCTGTGACTCCCGCCCAAGCGCCAGACTCATTATTTCATGTTGCGAGCGTGGTGGGAAACATTGGCTTTCCAGGAGGTGGCCCTGCTTTTGAGACCCAGCCTTTGAAGAAAACAGGACACAGAAGCTGGCTTTGGCTGTCAGGCCCTGATGCATGGGTGCAGGTCACACACGCCCACGTTCTGTCTTTCCAGCTGGCTCAGGAGTCCCTGAGTTTGTCCAGAAGCTTCCCTTTCTCCCACAAGAGCTACTTGCGGAAGACAGCAGTTGAAAGTGATTTTGCTGAATTTGACCTTCTGGGTGTTTCAGTGAAAACAAAACCCTTCCATAATGCAAAGACTTGGATTCAACAGCTCTGAGCATCCTCTGAGTGTGCTCAGAGCTGGGAGGAAGCCACCGGGGTTCACGGGACTCAGCGTGGGTGTCAGCTTGGGGTCCTGCAGAGCAAGGACTGGCCGAGTCAGAGCACAGGGCCTGGTGTGAACCCACGGCCCTCAGCGACCGGCCCGGGGACCTGCAGCAAGCCTCGACCTCTCTGAGCCTCAGTTTCCTCCTCTGCAAGGGGCGCTCAGCAGTGGCGCCCACTTCATTGCAGTGGTGCCCCCTTAGTCGTGGATGATAAAAGATGCTGTCAGAATTAACGAACCAAGACAGGTCAGGATAAGGCATGCACAACTTCTAAACCCAATTAGGGATGAATTACGAACATACAATAAATTCCCCCAGTTTGTAAGAAAAAGATAGGAACTCTGGTGGATGAACAAATGATATTAATAGGCAATTTTCAGAGGAATTTAAAGCAACAGAAAGATCCATCATACCTGACAGGTGTGCACTGCTTGGTGTGGCCCTGCTGGAGGCAATGAGGGCTGTAGGGATGGCAGCACTCGGCAGCCAGGACGCAGCCGGGCTGAAGTTCACATACCTGAGAGCCGCAGCCTCTGCCCCAGACAGGGAGGTCAGGACTAGACGTACACTCCCCTCTGAAACAACAGCAGACAAAACACACAAAGCACATTTTTCAAAACACTGGGCATCAGTCACCCACACCTGCCACCGTGTGGGCACCGTGCGGACACCGTGCATACACCACCATGCGTACACTGTGCAGACACCACCGTGTGTACACCATGCAGACACTACCGTGCGGGCACCACCGTGTGTACACTGTGCGTACACCATCGTGTGTAAACTGCGTACACTGTGCGTACACTGCGTATACCGTGCGTACACCGTGCGTACCAGGAACCTTCACTTCTCTTGTTTCTGTGAGGCTGGGACTCAAGGGTGACGCACAGAGGGGCCAGAGTTGGTATGTAGAGAGGAAATGTGAGGGCAATGGAAACAGTGGTTCTTGACAAGTCTGGCTTCCCCGAGCCAGGGGACCACCAGGAGCTCTGAACAGAGGAATGAGGTGATGACTGTGCGAGGAGGCTTTGCCAGAGCTGCGTCTGGGGCAAACAGGGCCAGGGGAAGTGGAGCACGTTCAGTCAGGACTTGGGGGTGAAAGTGGCTTGTGTCCAGTTGGTGTGGGGTGAGGAGAAGGAGGTGGGGAGTAATCCTTCACGTCTGACGTTCGCATAACTGGAGAGGGGCCGACAGCGATGGGCTCAGTCTTGTGCTGTCTTGAGTTCGAGGTGTCTGTGAGGCCTCCAGCTGCAGACATTTGTGTTGGAAAAGCTCGGCAAACCCCAAAGCCTGGGGAGGCCCCTGGTCTTGTCTGATGGTTGTGGGTCATGGTGACCTCCACTGGGGCATGTGTCTCATTCCCCTGAGCCATACGGAGACTTTGGGTGATTGAAACTCCCCAGCCACGATGACAAAGGCCCAGCTCTGCTAACCATGGGCAGCCTCCCCTCAAAGAGCAGATGCACGCCCACCCGGGGCCCCAGACATCCTGGCCCAGTGGTCTGCTCACTCCTTGATGAGCCTACCTTCCTTGGTCACCCCAACATGCAGCGAGAAACTCTTTGCCCTTCTTGGAGTGAGGGGTCAGATGCTTACCCTGCAGGGTCCCTGAAGACAAGCGGATGCTCCCAAAGTGGCCTGTCTGAGGATTCAGCTGGGAGCTGGGCACCCTCATGTACAGGGTTCCAGAGACAGCACTGGTGGTGGTGGGGAACAGGCCTGGCTTTCCACACCTGAGGGCCCAGGGTGGACGGGCCTGGCTTTCCACACCTGGGGGCCCAGGGGAGACGGGCCTGGCTTTCCACACCTAGGGGTGCAGGGGGGATGGGCCTGGCTTTCCACACAGGGGGGCGCAGGGGGGATGGGCCTGGCTTTCCACACCTGGGGGTGCAGGGGGGATGGGCCTGGCTTTCCACGCCTGGGGCCTGGGGGCGCAGGGGGGACGGGCCTGGCTTTCCATGCCTGGGGGTGTGTGTCCACCACCCAGATGCCACCTCTGTGGCATTCTTGGCATTCGGGCATCCCCTGAGGGTGGGGAGCACCACCTTGACCCACATGGCCCCCAGCAGCAGCTGCCACTGTTGGCCCTGGGTTCCAGGCATTAGTGTGGCATTCTGGGCTTTCCCCACACTGGGGGGGCATTTCAGGATGTGGATCCCTCCAGGAAGGGCTTGCTGAGTGGCTGCTGTTTGCTGGGATTGGTGAGAGGTAGACAAAAAGCACTCAGGAGCTGTGGTTGGGATAGAACTGAAGTTTGTCAGCCACCTTGGAGGGGTGACCTGGAGAGCCCAGACAACCTCAAAGCACCCATCAGAGAGCTTAGCACCCACCGGGACCCAGTGGCGCTCTCCCAAGTGCACGTAGACTCACTACTCATATGTAAGATGGGAAATAGCTGTGACTGAGCCTTCTGGAGGTTAGGGCCTGGCACAGGGGATCCCAGATGGTCCAGAGAACCCAAACCTGTGCAGCTATCCAGAGAAAGTCAGATCACCAGAGACAGGCGAATGGAGTGCCAGTCAAGTGCCTTTGTTCTACATGAAGACACTGAACTTCCACGGGAGGCCAAAGGCTCTGGCCAGGGTAAGTGACGGGGCAGCCTCGGGGAGGAATTCACAGGCCCTTGTGGTCTATGCAGGGTGCAGTCAAGCTGACGAGCACAGCTGGTCCAGGCAGAGAGACGTCTCCCCAGCAGTAGCAGGGGCATGTCTGGGAGGCCCATTGGAGTGGATTTGCTCTTCCAGCATGGGCCAGGGTAGCTGTGGCAAGGAGAGTCTCACACTGTGTGGTCTCCCTGAGGTCTGGGCCTGTCCACAGACAGGAGATAATGAGACGGCTCAGGACAGGGCCAGGCTGGCCTCTGCGCTTTGTGAAAGTTTAGTTTCTACACCCTCCAAGAAGACGCTGAGCCCCAAGGGAGGGTGTGGTCAGAAGGAAGTCACAGGGTGACTGGAGGGGGAGGGAAACTTATGCAACATTTTAAGATGGCAGCAAAGACAGGAAGATCCTATTGATCTGAGTCCTATGTGATTCCACTTGAATTTTCAATAATTTAGACAAAAGCAAATTGGAGTTTACTTTTGCCTTAGCCATAAGGAGCAGAGGGAGAAATCCGTGATATAGAATATGAGTGTTGACATGTTACTGACATCAAAACAGAACAAACTCTGAGCAAAGAGAATTGCCAGCACTGCAGCGAAGGCCCTGGTGCCTGGGACGGCTCACGTTGCTTCACACAAACCATTTGTGCGGCGGCTGGCCACTTGAGGTGATGAAGTTGTGTTTCTTCCAGTGCATTCCAGAATGTAAACCCTTCACCATTCTAGCCCCATATACGTCTTCCTGGTTTGATCCCTGGAGGGCTGGTGCTTTGTCTTCAAGTCACACCTCAGACTTTGCTCATTTTCCAAGATTGTCCCATGTTTTTTGAACAAAGTAAATCAGTGTCGGACAATGCCCCGTCGTGTCAGGGCTTCTCAGTGTGTCGCTGGCTCTGGCCAGGGTTGTGTGTGACACTTCCTGCCCGTGCTGCCTTGCACGTGTATGGGACAGGGCTCTGTGGGCACTGGCCTTCTTCCTTAGAGTCCTGTCATTGCCCTCGTCATCGGCCTCTCCTTCTCCTCCTCCTCTTCCTCCCCTGCCCCAGCAAGACTTGAAGAACCATCTGTCGCTCCAGTGGTCTTTTAGAAAATGTGTGTACATCTCAGCCACTCCACCACATCTCAAGGTTGGCAGTGGTTGTATTTCGGGTTCATGTGCATGTGTACTGAGACTCAGGGAAGTCCAGGGCCACACGGGAAGTGGCAAAGCCAGGACTGAGACCTGGGGGTCTAGCTCCAAATCCCAGCCTCTCTGTTGCTCACCACGTAGGATGAGCTCTATTTCCCAGGCAGGCCGAGCAAAGATCCAGGACGGCAGGTTCCTGGCAGGACCCTGGGGGCTGAAGCCACAGAAGGCCCCCTTACAGGAGTGGGGGTGGAGGGCCCAGGTCCAGGGTGGATGACCTTCTGCCCTTCCTGCTTCGGGTGACCTGGCTGTGCTGGTTTGAAGCAGAAGTGCTGTTGGCAGAGAATCGAGACACGGGAAGGTTAGTTCAGGGCAGGGATGTTGGTGTCTGCGGGTGACGGCCACCGCCTCCCTGCCTGTCATGTTTCCCAGTTGGCACACCTCTGTTTATTGTCCGCGTCAGCCTCACACTCTCTTTCCCTCAGCATATTTCCTTCATAACAGGATGGCAGGCTCAGAGGCTGCTATGGGGCTGATCCAACTGCTGAAAACACTGAGATAAGCCCCACCGTGGCAGGAGTCCCTGAGACTGCCCAGGGTGCCCACGTCTCAGAGACCGGGGCTCTGAGAGTCACCTCCTCTGTTCTTAGTCACCTGGATGGGAACAGGCAGTCCCTAGGGGGTGTCATCCTGAGCCCTGAGGTGGAGCCTGGGGTCCGCACCCGAATTCACAACACCCGGATGCTGTTTTAACTCTTAAAAGCCTTTTCTAGCTCAAGATGCTCCTTAATATATTAATTATTGGCTGTAAAATAATTAAAAGTAACCTCCAAGACCTGGAGGTTGGGTCATTTGACTATGACAGTTGCTAATGGTAGACTCAGAATTCAGTCTGTGCTTCAGCCCTGAACCAATCTGCAGGGAAAGAGGTTCCACTGAAGGAGCTCGCTGTGAGGCGCTGGCTTAACGCAGGCAGGTGCGGGCCGGACAGCCCGCCACACAGGGCCTGCTGAGATGGGGTAGCTGGGCACAGAGCCTCTCTGCACCCTGGCTGACGGTCCCAGAGGAAGCGGGGGTCTTGGGGCTGGCGCCTACGTGCAGTCATAGGCAGGGCTCAGCCTTGTGCGGTTCCGTGCCTGAAGCTTCTCGGTGCATAGAATGGGCTGGAAATGCTCCTCCACCTCCCTCTCATCTTCAGAATGGGCCCCTGCTGAAGCCCTGCTTCTGACTAGGGACTCCAGTCCTGCCTCCTCTGGCAGCTTTCGAGAGACCGCAGCAGGGAGGACTGGGACCTTGCTGGGGCTGCAGAGCCCAGAGGAAGAAGTGGGGGGCTGGGGCCCCCTGAGAGCTGCATGCCTGGTCCATGATTCCTGTTCCTTTCCCACAGAAGAAAAAGGAGAGTCGTTTGGGGACAAAGAGTGGGTGAAGAGAAGGGACATCTGTCAGTGGCCTCCCCTCTTCCTCTCGGACCCTCACTGAGTCCTCACAGCAGCTTTCTGGGGTGGGCCTCCACGGCTCCCTTTGATGGATGAAGATCATGACTTTGTAGGGATTACACAGTCAGCTTGAAGTCACAGGGTGCCGAGTGGAAGCCAGGGACTGGAGCTCAGGACCAGGAGAATCCCCGACGTTCCTGGCACGCTGCTCCGGAAGGGTCCCGCAGGGCCGCTCTGGTTTGGGCTCTCTCTTCCTGTAACCTCTGAAGCAGTGCCTGCAGGAACCTGGGGACTCCCCAACCCCAGTTTGCCTGCTCCTGTTCCCTGGACTCAGCAGAGGCACCATCCCAGCCCCAGGACAAGTGCCCTTCTTGGTGGGGGACACGTGGCCAGTGCTGGAGTGATACAGCGAGGTGTGGCCACACAGCCACGTCCAGCCTTGTGTGCCACGCTGCGCATGCCTGGGACCTCCCAGGCTGCAGACTCTGCTGGGGAGCACCTGGTCCTGGTTGTGCCTGGCTGTGAGTCCTCCGACGTCTGCCGTCTGGTTTCCATCCTGTCTTCAGCCTCCTGCTGTAGCTCCCACGTCTCAAACCCTGCCTGGGCAGCTTCTCGGAGATGATCAGGCGGGACCTTAGTGCACAGTTGAATATTTACATGGCATCTTCTCTGTCACCCGTGTGGGAGTGCGCATAGCATGCGGTGTGTGTGTGTGTGGAGGTATGTCTCTGTGAGTACAGAGCACATGTGTTTGCGTGTATTCTGTGTGTGCACAATGCATGTTTAACATATCTGGTGTATGTACGGGGTATCCGTAAGGCTTTTGTGGTATGTGTGCATACTGCCTATGGTGTTTCTGGAGGACTGGATGCTGTGCGTGCTGCAGCATGTGTGCATGTATGTGCTGCGGTGTGTGCCTGGGTGCAGTGTTGTGTGCAGAACGTGTGTCTGTGTATGTGCATGTGCTAGTGTGTCTGTGTATACACACTGTTGTATGTAGTATGTGTGCATGTGCACTATGTAGGGGTACATATGTGCATGAATCTGTGCTCTGAACAGAAAGCCAGCACTGGCTGTACCACATTCAACGAGGACCCTGAGAGGATCAAAATCAGTGTATTCAGTCACACAGAGGAGCCTTTGAAAGCTTCAGATGCATGACTCCAGAGCCCCTCCATCATCTTAGCAGAAGACAGAGATGGGATGATTTGTGAAGTACCTTGGAGGACTCTCTTGTGAAACCGAGTGAACCCTGCGTATGACGTCCACAGGAGACCAAAGTTCTTGAGAACGTTCTATCAGCAAAAGCACTGCCCGCTTGGAATCAAGGAAACAGAAAGGATGAAATGAAAGATGAAAGAACACTGTTGGACCCTCCAAAACCCTGCGAGAAGGAAACAGTCTGATGGAACTGCTCAGTGGCAAACACGTGCTACCCTTCATGAAAAAGAAAGGGTGATTCCGAGGGAGGAGCCATGAGCATAGAGGACGGATCTGGAACCCACAGAGGATTATTCTCAGGCCTTGAAATCTAATGTTTGCTCAGCTGGGTTTTCAAAGCACTTGGGACTGGGGACTCCTTTTTTTCCTTCCATTTTCTCCCTTTTTGAATTAGAATGTCTATAACTGTCAACATGTGCTTGTCCTAACACTGTGTTTGAGAGCAGATAATTTGTTTCTTGAGTTTTTCAGGTTTACAGGTGGAGAGGAATTGTGCATCTGGATGCATTATATCCTAACCCTAACCCATCTCTAATTTACATTATGAAATGTGGGACGTTTTAATGGATTAAATTTCTATGAGATTTCTGGACGTTGACTTAATGCTGTAATGAGGTGGACGTTCACAGACGCTGGGGTGGCGTGGCATCCATGTGAGTCTTTGGAGGCCAGAAGCCGACTGCAGTCTGTAGGATAATGGCCCCCAAAGATGTCCACATCTCACCCCCCATGATCTGTGTGTCAAGAGGGAGTTTGTAGGTGTGATTAAACTCAGGGCCTTGAGATGGGATGACCCTGCATTAACCAGGTGGCCAGTGCAATCATGAGAGTCCTCACAAGGAAGCAAGAATGTTAGCATCAGAGAAGATGTAACTGTGGAAGCAAAAGTCATCGTGATGAGTCTGCTGGCTTCTGAGGTGGTGGGAGGGGCCCAGAGGCATGGAGGGTGAGTAGCTCGAGAAGAATTCACGGACGTGAATTCTCCCCAAAGCCTCCAGGAAGAAGAGGAGACTGTTGCTGACGCCTTGATCAGCCCAGTGAAACCCACGAGGGACTCCTGATTTCCAGAACTGTGAGATGATGAGTGTGTGTTGCTTGAAGCCACTACATTTGTGGAATCTGCCGTAGCGGCAATCGGAAGAGAACACAGGAATGAACATCGAAAGAGCAGCCAGGGCACAGGTGTTCCGGAGGAACACGCTTTCCTTGCTCCTGCTAGGTGTTGCCGATCAGCCTGAGTGAGGGCTGAGGACGGACGCCAGAGTCAGTTCTGTGATGCCTTTGCCAGTGACATCAGCAAAGCGTGTTCAGTGGAACAGGGGAGGTAAAACCTTGATTAGGGAGGACTCAGGACAGACGAGGAGGGGAGGAAGTGGACGCGGAAGACTGTGTTCCTGGAGGAGCATCTTGCAAAAGAGCAGAGACACAGGCAGCAGCTAGGGGGCTGTGGCTGGCTGCAGACGGGCTGCATGGCCGCTGTTGAGGGGGCCCCACCAAGGAGCAGCCAGAGCTCCTGGCCGGCCTGGAGGGGGACGGGCTGGGTCCACCTGGCCAGGCACAGTTGGGTGGGAAGATGGCGCGGCCGGAGCGCATGGACATTCCTTCCCGATTGCTTCTGTTTTCTCAGTGAGATGGGAAACAACCCTCTCTTTTTCGCTTGCTAATGTGCTGAGCAGGCTCGAGGGACGCCGGACCTCAGCAGGAAGCCATAGTCATGCCTTGCACACGCTGCTTCAGTGCTGCTTGGTTGGAGCAGTAATAGGCCGCCCAACTCGTTTGTTTTAAATTAGACAAACACCCTGGAGCCTGCCTGCAGCCGAAGAGGGCTCTGGAGTGGGGCTCTCGGCGCTGCCCAGGTCAGCTCTGTTTGACATTCCTGAGGTGTGAAGGGTGCACTTAGAACAGCAGCGCCAGTCCACGGGCATGCAGCTCCCTGGAGCAGCTCCAGGGCCCTGCCTGAGAAGTATTTCGGTCCTAGAAATTTCTCCCCAGTTCTAAACATCTGCTGGTGCTTGTGAAAATAAGGTTGGGATTGTTTTGCTTGTGGCCCGTGAACGCTGCCGTTGCACAGTCTGTGAAGTGCAGTGATGAACGCTGCACACCGACAGGCGGAGCCTCAGCCCTGGACGCGTCAGTGGGGCCCCAGCTGCTGCTCCGTCTGCACAGTTCAACTCTCCGTGGAATTAAATCATGACAGCTGGGAACACAGGTGTCTGCGGGAATAGCTCGGTTCTTCCAGTCACGTCCTGGGCGAACTGCGCAAAGGTCTGCTACCTGGATAGACCCAAGCCTCTTGAGGCCAGGCGCCCTGCGCCCTCCTGTGTCCCTCTGTCCACCTGGCCTCCACGAGGCTCTGGGGTGGGGCTGCCTCATTTCTCCCCTGACTTCCCACAGCTCAAAGCAAATGCTTCCACCCACCCTGAGTCTCATTCCATGTCTCCAGTGGCTGAGGCCAGTGTGGAGTCCCCTTTCCCTTGGGATGGTGGACGCGTGCATCTCAGGAGTTTGGGGGTGCCCAGTCTGGTCGTGAGGAACCTTCTGGACCCTGTGCCTCCCTCCTGCCACACTCCCCTGATAACTTGCTTCTCTCGCGGTGGTACATACCCTCACTAGGGCTGGGAACGCTCTTTCATGGCCTCCTGCCATCCCCATCCCACCAAGGCCCCCCATCCCTGCTGAATGCCACTGCCTGGCTCAGCTGCTCGCACTCCGTGCTGGTCAGAGCCCTGTCACCCATGCCACCCTGTAAAGGCCTCTTGATGGCAGATGGCATCACTGTCGGGCCCCCGACTGCAGGCGCCTTGAGGGCAGGAGCCTGTCTCTAGTGGAAAGGTCTCCAGCCCTAGCATGGCGCCTAGCACACAGTTCAGTGAGAATCCGAGCCCAAGAGCAAACTGTGGCCCCTCACGGCAACTCTAGCCCTTCCGAAGAGGGGTCCTGTCGTGCTCACGGTGACCCTCTCCAAATGGGCCCTTGAGAAGTCAAGGAACCGTCTGACGGATGCATGAGCTCATGTGTGTTGATCTCAAAGCCTGTGTTTTCAATCACTGGGTGACAGTTGTTGTTTAAGTCTCTAGAAGCTTCACACACACACACACACACCCCACACGTCCGTCCTGTCTGCCTATTTGTCCAGCTGTCTGCCGTCTCTGTACCTGTGCCTCTATCTGTCCATCCAAAGTACAATGAGGGGTCCAAACACACCTTCCAGTCCTGGGACGCGCTGGCATCTGCCTGGGCTAGCGCCCAGCTCACTACCACGTCGGCTGGAGCCCTGGCCGGGCCGCCCCTCACTGCAGTACCCCCCTGCTCAGCCAGGCTGCCCCAGAGAGCTCTCTGCCCAGTGGCCCCACGTTTCCTCCTCGCTGGCTGTCCATCTTCTGGATCAGGGCCTCCCCTCCAAGATCTTCACCTTGGTGTTCGTTTCTTGCCTGACAGTCAACCCCAAGCTGTGTAAAAGGCACCGACTTGAATGGCCCCTTTGCACCCCCACTGGAGGTAGGCATTGATCTACAGGGAGAATGAATTACATTAACTGAAGGGAGAGAGACCCTCGCTTCTGATTCCAGCACCACAGCGATGTGGAAGGTGGCAGGAGAGACACAGCCATGAAGAGGGGCTCCCGACACCCATGGCTGCCCCTGGCACAGCTCTCTGTGAGGTTGGGGAAGAGGGTTTGAGGGCCACAGACCCACATGGCGGTACCTGGTGCCAGGGCCTTCTGAAGGTGTTTGGATGGATTGAAAAATGGCCATGTGGCTTTAGGGACACCTGTAGGATACAATAAACTCCAGAGTTTTACTCCTGGGAGAGAGACATCTTCACGTTTCTGGCGCCATAACTGCCTCTTTGAGGAAAGCCAAGTCAAGTCATTTTGCTTCCTTGTTTTCAAGGCCCTTCGGGTTCTAGAGTGTTTCTGGTTTGAGGGGAGTGCCTTTCCTCCTGACTCCAGCCCTCCCTGACAACGTCTCCGTAAAGCTTGCTTTCTCTTAGGGACTGACAGGGGGAGCCTTGTGGGACAGGGTCAGGGACATCATCAAATGTTAGATGCCAGGCTGGGGCTGCCCAGGGCTCTGAAAGGAGGCGCCCCTTCCGTGTGGCCCGGTGGGTGGTGGGTGTGACCTGGGTGGTTGGCAGTGGCTTCCCTGCAAGGTTCTGGCCAGGAGCTGAGTCCCACAGCCACAGCGGGCCATCAGTGGCTGAGTGAAGGTTGTTTCCGGGTGGCCGGACCAAAGGCAGGCTCCGAGGACAGCCACTGCTGGCTTTGGTGGAGAGGCCAAAGGGTTTATAGGTGTTAGAACTGGAACCTGGAACAGGATACCTAAGGGCCCTCCCTCTGACCAGATTAGGGGGTACTGATGGGGAGTCCCTTGGTGGAGTCAGGGGCCACCCCTCACCCCAAGAGAAGGGGCCAGGAAGGAGCCCCCCTCCCCTAGGGCCAGTGGGACCCCAGCCTGCCCTGGCACCTTGCCACATCAGGGAGAGGCCAGGCCTCCTCTGGGACAGATGCCAGGCTTATAGGAGCTTTGGTCAGAGGAGCAGCCACTCCTGCCCATTCTGAGAACATGACCTCAGAGAGGGTCACCATTTCTTCAGTAGAAGAGGAGCTGAGGCGAGCTCGGTGCCAGTTCCACGGAGGCACAATGACATAAACCTCCGAACATTTGTGACCAACCTTGATTATATGGTCACAGCCAGCACTCAGTAGATTTACAAGACAGAACGTTCTGGACCAAGTTCCCCCACTAGGCAGATCTTCAGCACCTGGCTCAGGAGTGGAGCAGACCCACGGGCCAGTTGCAAGGCCTTGGGCAGGTGCCGTCCGACCTCAGCCCTTGTGCATATGGGGTGGGGCAACTGTGGGAAAATCTGGGGTCTCCGCCTGGGGGGTCAAACCCTCTGCATACAAGTTCTGGTCAGAATCACTCAGAACTGACCCTCCCCTGTCCCAACCCCATCCCTGTCCCAGCCCCTCCCCTGTACCAGCCCATCCCCTGTACCAGCCCCTCCCCTGTGCCAGGCCCTCCCCTGTACCAGCCCCTCCTCTGTGCCAGCCCCTCCCCTGTACCAGCCCCTCCCCTATAACAGCCCCTCCCCTGTAACAGCCCCTCCCCTGTGCCAGCCCCTCCCTTGTACCAAGCTCCTCCCTTGTACCAGCCCCTCCCCTGTACCAAGTCCCTCCCCTGTACCAGCCCCTCCCCTGTACCAGCCCCTCCCCTGTGCCAACCCCTCCCCTGTACCAAGCCCCTTCCCTGTACCAAGCCCCTTCCCTGTACTGTATGAGCCCCTTACCCCACACAGCATTGGCCGCTGCAGGGAACTGCCACTGCTGCCCCTGGCCTGAGTGGGTAGGGGTCCCTCCTGGGAGCACAGTGCAGTGTTGGGGCCACCTTAGCAGATCCCCAGCTGACATGTGCCCCGCTGGGCCTGCTGACACTTGCCCTGAGTTCCTGCACCCTCTCCCCCGGCCCTCCCAGCTGCCTTGTCCTCTCCTGGTCAGCTGCCCCAGGACACTGTGACCTTGCTCTGAGGTTCAGCCCGACATGCTCCGAGGTTTGGGGCAGGCCCAGCACTCTGTGGGTCCACCCCATCAGCCCTCAGGGTGGGACTCATGCAGCCACAGGTTGAGAGTTCCAGGAGTAGCAAGTCCTGAGTCAGTGGGCACCTGACCCCTTATGTCACCTGCCCCAGGTGGAAGGAGACCTACAGGGACCAAGCACTGTTGCTGAACGTGTGTGTGTGTCCACTCACGTTTGTATGTTAAAATGCTTCAGAGAAAGAGCAGCCCAGGAATGCGGGGTTGCACGGATGTGGGGGCTGTGCCTGGGGGTTCCTCCTGGGGCTGTGTGGGTGTGAGTGAGGGACTGAAGAAGAGCCTCCTGCCCCGGGAGTGTGTGGGGGTGCTGTTTCTCACGTACTTTATTTCCTGTTCTAACACATGTGAGTGTCCTGAAACAAAAGCCGTTAGCCGCCCACAAGAAGGAGCAGGTTTGCTGGATCACAGTCCCCCCACCTGGCGCCAGGCGGCCTGCATGGGAGACTCAGGGTCCTCCCCAGTCCTGCCTCCACACCTCCTCACAAGGGTGAATCTGAAGCCCCAGCACCCAGGCCAGGGGAACCGAGGCAGAGCAGACCTCCAGTGCCCCCTGTGGCCTGGCAGGTGCCAGTGGACGCCCCCCGTCCCCAGACACTCCTGTGAGGTGTCAGCTCCGCCTGCTGGAGTAGAACCGGACTCGATGAGTCAAGGGTGGTGGGGGTGTGAACCAACCGGCCCCCCTGGGTTTTCTGAACACCTCCTTAGGCTCCTGGAAGGGGCTGAGGGGCCTGACACTATCCCGCCAGGGCAGCTGTCCCAACCCTTTTGACACCAGGGACAGGTTTTGTGGAAGATAATTTTTCCATGGATGCCGGGGAGAGGGAGGGACGGTTTCCACCTCAGATCGTCAGGCATTAGAGTCTCATGAGGAAGGGACACCCTAGATTCCTCATGTGTGCCGTTCACAGCAGGGTCCACACTCCTGTGAGAAGCGAATGCCGAGGCTGATCTGACGGGAGGTGGAGCTCGGGTGGTCCTGCTCCTCCACCGCTCCCTCCTGCTGTGTGGTGGTTCCTTACAGGCCTCAGCCTGGGGACTCTGGAGGACGGATGGGAGTGTCTCTGTTGTCCCCAGAGGACCAGTGATCCTGCTGGAGGGGCTGGGGCCGCACAGGCCACAGGCTCAGCTGTGCTGCCAACCACCTGTGACCATTCGGAGGCTCAGGTCCAAGGGCAAAGATGTCCACTGAGGTGGCTCCGGAATCTCTCAAGGAAGCTGACGTCCACCTCACTTCCTCCTCCCGGCACCACCTGCACTTCTGGGGCCATGGAGCCCATGGAGCCTGCACGCCACGGAGTCTCCCACTGAGGAGCGAGGAGGGTTCTCGGTGGGGCAGATCCGGGTGAGTCAGGAGCAGGGTTGCTGGCACCAGGCTGCCTGCCTGGGAGAGTCTGTGGGGCTGGGCTGGGCAGGACGTGGGGGCTGGAGAGGGGAGGGCTTCTTGGACTGGAGTGAGAGTCTGGAGATGGAGGTGTGGGTCAGGTGAGGGTCAACCCTCAAAGACTGAGAACCCACTCAGAGTTGGGACTGCTCACCTTGCGTGTGAGGAGCAAGGTTTCTGAGACTGACGATGTGAAGCCCAGTTCCTGGGTGGGCACGAGGGGGCTCGAGCCCTGTCTTAGGCTGTGTCAGGGCAGCTGAGAAACTCGCCGGTCTGTGGGTCACGGGGCCCCAGGAGTTGGTCAAGGTGTGGGAGGAGCCTGGGTGGGGCTGAGTCAAGGGCTCCAGCCAAGACCCTGTGGGGCAGGAGGTATTTGTTTATGGACCATGGCCTGGAGGAGCCACTGCCTCCACCATGTCTCACCCGGGCAGGGTGGGCACCACCCTCTGGGACAGGGAACCCGAGATGTGTTGCCAGTGGGAATTTGGGCAAATTTGAATTCAGCTGGATTTTCCGTTTGTTGTTCTTTGATGGAATTCAGGACTGTGGGCTAGCGCTGGCCACACCCACTGGGAGGCCTGGCCTGGCCCAAAAGGGATGCCAGCTTGGCATCTCACAGGGCAGGGTGTGCTGGGGGCCGGGGTTGGCTGGGGCCTGGCCTGAGCCTGGCTGCCTGTCTGGAAGCTGCGAGGAGCCAAGACCCTGCTCCCAGCACAGGGCGGAGGCTCTCACGGCTGAGGAAAGGCTCAGGACAGTCCTTGGCTCTGGAGGCCTGGCCCATGCTGCCAGACCTCCCCACCTTTGGCCTTCCCCCATCCCAGCCTCCTCCCTAGACCCCTCTGTCTCCAACCCTGGAGGAAACCAGGGCTGTTTCTTTTGGAAATTACCCCAGTTTGGGGTGGTTCTTTGTAGACACATCCCGTGCTGGAGATGAGCAGTCCCCCTGGACCTTGGTTTGGGGCGGGAAATGGGTTGTGTCCCATGTTAAACTAAATTGTGTTTTGCTCTTTACATTTCAGAGTCATACTTGAGGCCAGGCTCGAATCCTGCCTCCTTTGGTGGCTCTGAGATTCAGGGCTTGCTTTTCTGAGAACACCCAAGTGAAGTGCCTTGGGAGACCCTGACTTGGAGACACAGGGGAGGCTGGGCACCCTTTTCCCCGACCCACTGAGCCGGCTCAGCAGAGGAGCTGGGACCTGGTGTGGCCCCCTGGGAAAGAGCTGCCTTCCTCTTGTGGGATGGGAAGTCAAATCCCTGCACTCAGTGCTGGCACCCCTTGGTGGGCGACAAGGGGTCACCTCAAAGGCTGCTGCACTGTGGAGTTAGGGCTCCGACTTTGAGACCGGGGTCTAGGTGAGGCCCTGGTGTCCTCAAAGTCCCCATGACTGCCCCCTGGAGAAGACTCTGTTGGGGGTGGGCACTGGCTCCCAGAAGTGTCCTGAGGTCCAGGAAGGAATAGGGTGAGGGAAGAGGGGAGGAGGGTGGCCTCACAGTCACTGTGACCTCTGGTGGGCATGAGCAGAGGGCCCTTCCGGGGCTACTGAATCCTCCCGGGGCTTGGGTGAGGGACGAGGACAGGCCAGCAGCCAGAGGCTCAGGAGGGACGGCTGCGCTGTGGAGGGTGCAGGTCAGCCTGAGCCCTGTGCCCCACACTGTGGCTCAGCACTGCCACCACCCACACTCCCCCCGGGGGCCACAAAGTGCCCGGGTGTTGGCTCCGGGTGGAAAACCACCTGGAACAAGTCCCGTATTGTTTCCCAGGGAAGGAACCGCACCCTCCTCAGACTTCACTGGCTGATGCCTGAAATGGGAGCCCTGCCGCGGCTGCCCACGGCCCATAGCAGACTGATCTGCTGAAAATCTGACAGGCATCTGGACCAAATAACAGGCTGATAGGGTGTGTAAGATTAGAGACAGAACTCTCCAGGAGGCAGGGTGGGGGCTGCAGCTCCCTGGGATTCCATGTGAGAAGGCAGCGGTGCTGCTGCCCACATGAGAAGGGTGGTGGCTGAGTCAGAGCAAAGACAGCGGGAAGCCCAGCCTGGAAGGGGACGTGGGGCGGGGGATTCAGAAGAAGAGCAGCAGGAGGTTGGGGCAGGACGCAGGGAGCACACTGCCCAGGGAGGTCCCCAGACCAGGAAGTCGAGACCCTCCTGCCCCTCCACAGGACCCTGTCCCTGCTTCACTCTCTCACCCGTAGTTCTGAGTTCAGCCCAGCCTGAGTCCCCACCAGGTGGACGGTAGCCCCTTGGGGCAGCTGGGTGTGGGATCTGTAGGCTCAGGCAGCCACCCAGATGATAGCGGCCTCCCTGCCCTCCAAGCCCAGCCTGGGGTGAACCCTGTAGGCCCTAGACCCCACCAACCACCCCACCAGGGCTGAGTCCTCCGTGAGGACGGCTTCCCCTGGAAGGTGAACGCTCAGGGGCTTGGTCCCTTAAGGGCTGTTCTTTCTGGGTCTTCACTGTTTCTGGGCGTGTGCCTTAGACGTCTGTGCGGACGTCTCTTCCCAGGGATGGTGGTCTCGGTGCATGTGCATTTAAATTTCTGATGGAGACTTCAAATCAGCTTTCAAAGGATTGTTCCCATTCACACCCCATACAGCATGTCAGTGCAACCCTTCCTCACAGAAGCAACGCTAGATTTTGTCACCCTTTCTTATTTCCATGGTTAATAAGGAGGTTGGATACTTTGTGACATTCATTAGTTTATTTGAATATGTTTTCTGTTTTCACCCTTTACCACTTTTCTACCTCATCGTTTGCCTTTTTTTCTTGTTGATTTGTGGGAGTTCTTTACATATGATGAATACTAGTACTTTGGGTTTACATTGCAGATATTCGTTCCCAGTCTGCTGCTTATTATTTTACCTTTTTAATGTTGTTCTTTACATCACATAAAAGTTTTTAAATTTTAAGTAGTCAAGTGGTTTCCTTTAAGCCTTTGGATTTTGTGTTTTTATACCAAGATGCTCTTGTATTTTCTTCCAAAGCTTTATAATTTTGCTTTTTTTTTTTTTTTTTTTTTTTTGCCTTTAATCTAAGTTCATTTTGGGGCATGGGGTGAGACAGAATAGAACCATTCTTCCACATTAAATCTTAGATATTGTGAGCCCTGAAGGACACAAATTACAGCTTAGGGGCCTGGAGCGCCACTCTGGAGCCGGGCTGCCTGGCTGGAATCCATGCCCTGCCCATGTGGCTGGCAGTTGCTTTGGGGAGACTCTCTGAGCCTCGGTTTTCTCTTCTCCAGAGGAGTGGTTGTGCAGAGTAAAAGAGCATCTTCCCGTGGACAACTCCTCTGGCGTCTCAGCCCACAGTGAGTGGAGAAGCAGGGGTGAAGAGCCCTGACTCAGGCCCTGGGGGTCCCCCTACCTCCAAGCCATTCCATGGGCCTTGGGGGCCCCTGCTTGCCTCTTCTAGAAGAGGGGAGGGTGGTGGGGGGGGCTAGAAGGGGGAAGAAAATCTGCCTCCAGGTGACTCAGCCAGAGTGAGACCAGCTATGCTCAGCAGCCCTGCCTGCCACTCCATCTGGGGACCTCAGGACAGAGAGGCAGTGTGGGCTTTCGGCTTCCTCACCTGTGCAGTGCAGTGAAAGCACCCCACTTCCCACTCCACGGGCAGGTAACACCTGCATGCTCTGAAAAGGGGAAAACATTTCCACTGTCCCCAGAGGCCTGCACTGCCAGAGGTCACAGCGAGGCGGCCGCAGGCCCGGGCTCTGACTCCTCGGGAACACTTCCCAACAGGAAGCCCCTCACAGTCTGGCCTGACCTGGCTCTGTGGCCCCGCCTTCTCCTTGATCAGGCCCCTCCCGGGCCTACTGAGGACTCTGGCTGCCCCCCGACCCCACTGCGGCAGCTCTAGCCCTAGCTCTTCACAAAGACTTTGGGACATCCTGGACCCTCTTCCTCTTCCGGCCCCTCCTCTCCCAGCTGCTCCTGGCTGCCCTTTCACTGCTCAGAGCCCTCAGCAGCCTGGCGCATAGCTGGTGCATAAGTGGTTCTTGGTTTGAGTCAAGTGAGCGAGGGGAAGATGCTAAGAAAAGCGAAAGGAGTCATGGCACCAGCCAGGAGTAGGTGCTGGAGGTGTGAGTGCCGCTGAAGGAACGCGTCCTGGGATGGGGTCCTGATGCCTACCCTACCCTGGGGGCCCCCACAACCCAGAGCACACACGAAACTTTCTGTGGGTCTTTCCTGGTTAGCCTGAGCCCATGCCCCTGAGCTTATCCTTGTCTGAGACAGGAGGGAAGTGTCCGTGTCCTCAGGAGCCTCTTGCCTTAAGAGTAGACACACCGGCCCTGGTAGGCAGGTGGCCCTCTGCCCCTGGCCCCCTGGTAGCCCCGCCCACGCCCGAGGTGACAAGCTCTCAGGCAAGCATTGCAAGTGCAGAAACCAGCTCTGTGTGGTCAGTGCTCCGGAGCTGCAGCAGCAGCAGAGGTCTGAACGCCTTCCTCTGTGGCACTGCCACGAACGAAATTTAAAGACGTGGTGTGCTCCTCCGCAACCTGAGTCTGTTGATTCTGCAGAAGAAGGTAACTATTATTGAGTTTCTTCTTTTTCAAAATGAGTGGCACCCAAATCTGACTCATGTTTCCAACTTTATTAATTTTTGCGAGACTTTGGAGGACGCTCTGTGGCGATTAGTATTGCTGAGCTGAGCACAGTTGCAACACTTTCCTGTAAAACAGACTAAAGGAGAAGTTGATGTCTTCCTCATATAAGAAATACATAAATCAGTTAAAAATAGTTCTCAGAGCGGATGTGATGATGTCGTGGCCGTCACAGGAAACACATGAATCAGACTCACCCTCAGTTCCAGGGAAGTGGAGACAGTCAGGGGTGCTTGGACCCCTCGCACTTGGATGGGGCAGGGTCCCTCTGGCTTTACCTCGTAGCCCGACTGGCAAAGCCTCCCAGGAGGACAATGAGAACCATGCTAGCTTTGATTCTGTGTACATTGCTAATTGCTGGGTTCATTTATTGAATTCAGACCTTCTCTTGAACCAGAGGAGCTGGCTCAAAAAAAATGCCAGTGGCACATGAGCCTGAATGAGTCACTGGGGCTCAGTGATGGGTGCTGCGGGGGATGTGCAGTTTGCCTGTGGGCCAGCTGTCCACTCACTGCCACTACCCCGCTGAGGAAGCTGTGGGGGCCACCCAGAGAGCTTGGGCACAACAAGGCTCTGCTTCACTCATGAAAAACCAAGACCTGTGCGGTCATGGAGCATTAGACAGAAATTTCACATCATGCCATATGGTCACTGAGGCCAGCGCATTGGCACATTTCACATCCAGGAGTTGCCGTGGCTGTCACTGGCTCAGCAAGGCCAGTGCTGAGGCCACTGCAACTGTCTGAGACCCCGTGGTGGCTGGGAGCCAATTGGTGTCACCTGGTTGCGACAGGGAAGGGGACTTGGGAGCCAATTGGTGTCACCCGGTTGTCACAGGGAAGGAGACTTGGGAGCCAATTGGTGTCACCCGGTTGCCACAGGGAAGGGGACTTGGCTCTAGAGGCTTGGTGCAGATCACAGAGAAGTGACTTTGGGCTCAGGGTCTAGTGGGTACAAGTCAGCACAGGCGTCTTCCCCGACACCAAGCGCAAGGACCCCGAGCGCTTCCTGACCTCAGGGTCAGGAAGACCTAGAGAGATCTAGGTTGGGGGATGGAGGTGAGGGGGAGCAACGTCGGTGTTGAACGTAAAGCTCCAGAAAAACTCAGCTCAGAATTGACTAGAGGGTTGAGAACCTGAGATCCCTGAGGGGATGTGTAAAGCCAGGGCAGCCCTGTGAGGGAGGCTGACGTGGTTCCCATGCCCCTTTCCCTGGGCTAGGGCCTCCTGGGGCATCTGTATTGGGCTGGACCTCCATCCCTGCCCAGTGGCCTCTCCTGGCTGGGTGGGGAGCTCCCGGTGAGCAGAAGGGAGCGGGGCTGGGCAAGAGGCTTGTTTGGAAGCACACTCTTCCCAGGAAATCCCCAAACAGAAACCTGAGATTTCCCCAAAGCTCAGAGCAGTTTTTTATTTTCACAAGTCGGGCCAATGTGAGTTATTTCCCCAGTTTCAGTATCTTCATAGGTCCTTAAAGGCTTTCTGACCCTGTGCCCTGAGACTTAGGGTCCGATGGCTGAAGGAACCACTGCCTCAGGTCCCTTCTCCTGGGGAGGGGCCGCCAGAGGGACAGAAGAGCTCACCTAGTTCACTAGGCCTGTCCTGAAAGTGAATCAGTAGGGAGAGCATCCTAGCCCGTGTGCACACAAGCATATGTGCATACATGTGCCTGGGCACTCACACGTGTCCACACGTGCACATACACGCCCACACCCACGCACAGTTGTGCACACACAGGTTCACACACGTGCATGCACACTCACATTAGCATGTCCATGCAGATGCACACCTGCACACATCTGACTTCATAGACATACATACATGCACATGCACTCACGTCACACACACAGCTTGAAAAGGAGGGGAGGGTCCCAGGTGCCCCCTGGCCTGCTCATCTAGTAAGTGTTGTGCCCCGTGCCACCCTAACCTGGGCTACTGGCCAGGGCTCTGAGATTCACTGGAGATGCCCTGTCCCTAAAAAAGGCCATGCACTTCAGGGTAGGTTTGCTGGACAGGCGAGGGCTGGTGACCTCAGCCCATCCTTGTGCTCATCCTTGTGCCTCCAGAAACCATAACTCACCTTGAAGTGGTTTTCCTGCTGGAGGGGACTATCTCTGAGCAATGGGAGCAGACTTCATGGCTCAAGCATCCTCCTGAAGGTAAGAGGCACGGAGCTGGTCTACCACAGACACTTCCCTATTCCCCCAGCGTCCCCCGTGTTCCACCAGGGTCCTGGGCTCCGAAGCGTCCCCACCCTGCTTCTCCTGGAGAATGCAAAGGCTTCCTCCCCCCTCCCTGTGTCATCCCACCCTCCTCTGTGCTCCTCGGCCACACCTGCATCTTCTAGCTCCTTCTAGCACCTTCTTTTTGGCTGCTCACAGAGGGCAGGCTGTTGGCACATTTCACATCCAGGAGGTCTGGAGAGGTGACCCTTGGTGCCTTGTGCAAGGCTGGCCAGCAGGTAAGCGTGACTTTTCGCTCTGCTGCCAACTGGGCCATTTGGTCTGCGCACACTTTTCTGCCTCCACCTGGAGCTAGGCGGGGCTCTGTCTAGAATGGCCGCTTGTCAACAAAGCGGACTTAGACTCCAGCCAGCAGCACTGAGGCAGGGGCAGTGCAGATGCTTGGCCTCATGCTGAGCGGCCAGTGCCGTCTGCGAGCTGCCGCCTTGGCCCAGGCTCTGCGTTTTAGGAGCTTTCATCAGGCCTGCAACAGCCTGAAGGAGCAGGGCTTGTGCTAATCTGCAGCGTCCTCTGCAGAGTTCTCAGCACCTTGTGGCTGAAAGCTCCTTCAGATTGTCCAGGCTCCTACCCCCAAAACCAGCCCCGGAGTGGGTGTGTGGACCCCTCCTGGAGCAGTGGGGCACAGGGCTCATAAGGTGGGATCTGCAAAGCATGCTGGGGTCTCGCTCTGTGCTGACTACAAAGACGCAGCTCGGAGTGCCCCTGCCTCGGGGCTCTCCCTGAGACACTCTCCCTGAGACATGTGGCCATCGCGTCTCACGTCGTCCGCCTCTGGGGGGGCTGCCCTGAGTCAGCTACAGCCAGTGCTCACCTCGTCCTAATCACCCGCTGGGGGGTTTTGCAGGCTTGACCCTCCATGCCCTGGTGTTTCCCACAGGCCGTGAGGTTCTGGGGGTCCCAGGGAGGATCCTGGGGATCCCAGGGAGGATCGATGAGGCTGGTGTCCTGGGATCCCTCCCTTGTCAGACCCAAGGCGAGGCTGCCAGGAATGGAATCTGGCTCTCAGGCGTGGGGGCCAGGCTGGCCCGCAGCCTCAATGCGGCTGGTCCCTGAAGGCTGGGGGTGGGTGGGGTGCAGCCCAGAGCCTTCTGCAGCTGAATCACCCTCTGGCTACAGGAAGCCTGACCACATGACTTCCAAACTGATGCAACTTGGACTTTCTACTGAATTTGTGAGCTGTCATGCTGTTGCTTCTGAAGTCAAAGTCGGTTCAGTGGGTTCACGGAGCGTGCCCCTTCAATGACGACCCCCCTCTCCAGCACACCTCCAGTGTCAGCAGGGATGGTGTCGGGGTTCTCAAAGTCAGAAGTCACAGGAATGGAAGGGATGAGAAAAATGAGGGTTAGGGTGGCACCATGTCGGTCCCCTGGCTCGTCTCTGCCAGCTGGACACGCTGGGGCTCCTCTCCACCTTGACTCACCTGTGCTGGGGGAGGGAGCCAAGAACAGGACCCTCTTGCACCTCTACCCGGGGCCTGGTCCATTCTCGCTTCTGGGACCTCCCCAGAAACTTCTGCCGCACTCACCACCAGCACAGTGGGTGGCACGGTGAGGCCCAGACCGAAGTGGCCCTGCGCTCTCTGCGAGGGCTCCTTTCCCCTTCCCAGGGGTCCCATGCAGGGCTGGGACCCCACAGGGAGACCTCTGGGCGAGGATGACAGTCCCTGTCTGCCTATGGGAAAGGGCAAGTTCCCGTTCCTGGTGTCAGCACCGACTGGTTCTCCAGGGACCTCTGTGGAGGTCTGCGCTTCTGTCTTCCTTTCCGTGGGACCTGAGCTCCCTGCCGGGTTAGGGCTGGTTGAGGAATCAGTGGGATGGTGCAGGAACTCGGCCCTTTTGTGTGGATATTGATCCCTGGTGAGAGGCAGACCCTGAGGTCAGAGTGGACCACATCACATTCACCCAGGAGGGTGTGTCTTGGACTGTGTATGGGGGAAAGCTGGGTCACCGGGGTCCTGTCATGAATGGATGGGCAGGAGCAGAGACATTTCCATCTGCAGACACTGGTGCTCCCCAAGGCAGAGGAAATGCCATAGAGCCACGTTGTGAACACATTTGTGAGAAAATTCCTCTGAATATCAAAGAATACAGAAGAGATGAAGCTACCAGCTTAGAGAGACACAGGAACAAATACTATAGACACACAGCACACACATACCCAGAGACACACCCAGACACACTCACCGGACACACACACAGAGAACACATCACACACACACAGTCACAAAGAACAACCACCCCACGTTTTCGCACACAGAGAGAACATACATCACACCCATGAACTCACACAGAGAACACACCACATCACATATATGAACTCACACAGAGAACACACCACATCACATACATGAACTCACACACAGAGAACACACCACATCACACCCATGAACTCACATGCAGAGAACACACATCACACATGAACTCACACACAGAGAACACACATCACACGAACTCACAGATAACACACATCACACATGAACTCAGAGAACACACCACATCACACACATGAACTCACAGAGAACACACCACATCACACCATGAACTCAGAGAACACACCACGTCACACACATGAACTCACAGATAACACACCACATCACACCCTTGAACTCACACAGGGAACACACATCACACACGTGAACTCACAGGACACACATCACACACATGAACTCACACAGAGAACACACCACATCACACACATGAACTCACAGAGAACACACTACATCACACATGAACTCACAGATAACACATCATATACATGAATTCACACAGAACACAGGCATCACACAGGCACACAGAGAGAACACATGGACATTACACACATGTTCTCACACAGAGAACACACCACACCACACCCACACACTTAGACACACACACATCGTCACTCTGCATGCACCCTTGTCTTGGTGGATGGAGATCGAGCTCTCTGGGCAGACTTAGGAGCACAGGACGAGGGTGGGGCAGAGTCAGCAGAAACACTCCTCCGAGGCCCAGTGGGTACCACGCTGGCCCCGGCCGCAGACCGCCTCCCGCTGCAGTGCTGGCTGCTGTGTGTGCCCGGGGTTCTGTGGCTGACCTGGGCTTCCACCTCTCACCCATGACACAGGCGTCAAAGGCCGACCAGGGTGGCTAAGTGGGACCACAGCAGAAGCATCAGCCTCAGAACATGCCGGAAGGAACAGAAAGCAGGGAGGGGGCAGGGTGGGTGGCGCAGCATGGGCCTGAGCTCTGGCCTCCTCCCTAGACACCCTCCTGTGGCCACAGCCATTCCTGCAGCCACTGGTGTGGCGGACTCCTCCCCCTAAGCCCACCTTTCACAGCCACTAGGGAACCTCGGGAGAGGCCGGGCTCCAGCGAGTGGCTGGGGTGGGGTGGCGGGGGCAGATTCCACCTGGAAGCAGGCCCAGGCCCTGGGTTCTGAGCACTCCTGCAGCGCCGCCTGCTGGCCAAGGGCAGCCACGTGCGCCGGCCACCAGGCCTGGGCGTCTCCCGAACCCGAGTTCCTCTCTCTCCTCACCTTCCCCTCGCCTCTGCAGAGCCCCGGGAAAGGTTGGCACCAGCTCACTGCATTTAGACTCCATCATATTCAGACAGTGGGTCAGGGTGCAAGGCTTCAGTGGCCAGGCACGTGGCCTCTAATTTCTAGAGAGTGAGTGGCAAAGGCAAATGTGAGGACCCAGACACTGGGCTCCGTTATCAGATGCACTCTCGGAGGTGGTGAGCAGAGGGCTGGACACTGGCCTCCGTGACCAGCCACTGACCTCCACCCTAGCTCACTCCCCTTGCTGGTCCCAGGGTCAGGCTTTACCTCGATAAAGTGGGGTGCAGGAAAGGTGAAGCCTCCTCCCCTGGGCTACATAAACCACGGTGTACAGGCTCCCTCGAGGTGGGCCATCCAGCTCATCCCATGGACACATCAGGTGTAGCAAGGAAGGAACGGTGACCTGAACCCCAGATCCAAAGGGTGGCCCTCAGCAGGACCCCCAAGGCAGGGACAGGGTGCAGAGGGTTTGAGGGAGCATCTTCGTGCATAAAAAACAAACATTTTGGGAAGCTGCTGTGAGCGTGTGGGGCTCGCAGACGTATTCTGCCCTGGCACGCTGCTTTCTGCGGGCGGCACGGTCTCTCTGCCTCTGTTCCATTGCATTACCTCTGACTGCACCCGGTCCCCACCCACCTCCTGCCCAGCCCCACGAGCCTTCCAGACCACTGCGGGGGGATTCCTGGGCCTTGCCCCTCAGTTGTTGGGGACCACCATGTAATTCTCTATGGAAACTCTCTGGAAACAGGTGTGAGTGTAACTGTTTACCTGAAAGAATCATAAAGTTCTCAGCCAGGTCTCTAGGACAATCAGATACAACTTGTCATTCTCACTCATCCCATCACCCTACTGGCTTCTGATCCCAGCCCCAGGGGGAGGTTGCCCCCTTCCTTGAAATGCTTCTTGGGGTTGAAACATCCCCGCATTCACCCCTGGTGCTGACACTCGCCTCTGTCAACTTCCTCCTGCTGCTTTGCTCCCGTTGAGACCAGCTGGCACTTGGCCCCTCTGCCCAGCTGGCTGCCCAGAGACAACCATCCTGCCCACCTTATGGAAGGCCCCACGGCCTGACTCACCCTCACTCACACTTTAGAGCTCTCTGGTGCTCTGCAAGGAAAAGTCTGCTTTGTAGATGAGGAAACAGCCCCTGGGGCTGAAACGTCAGTCCCTGTTTGACACAACTCCTTTATCTCTTCTCCCCCAGCTCTGCCACCCCAAAGCTTGCACTTTCTTTTACACCCATAGAGAGCTCCTGAAGGAAGAATTTAAACTGGCAAAACTCAGAACTCCATCCAAACACAACCAAAACCATCCTGGGTGGCTCAGAGGCAACTGCCTCCCGGACGGGCCCACAGCACCGCAGAAGTGCCTGGTCCATCACCAGCTGGAGCCCGGGGTCTTTGGTTGAAGCTGGAGACAAGCCCAGCTCAGAGTGTGCCCCGGTTTGTCCTGAACAGACGTGGTGCGGTGCATGTGGCAGGCCCACAGAACGGGTCTTGCTGTGTGTCCTGTGGCCGGCCCTTGGCTCCCAGCCTCGTGTCCCACCCTTAGGCCGGGTCAGAGCCAGCTCACCAGCAGGACCAGCCCAGACACCGCCCAGCCTCACGAGGTGGCTCGTGGGGAGCAAATGAGTAGCTTTTTATTTTTCCCTTGTAAAGTTGCTTGCTATTAATTAAAAATTTTAATTTCATTTTTGAATTAACATTCAGTAGAACTGCTGTTTTTTGGTGTACAGGTCTATGAATTTAACACATTCATAGATTCACGTAGCAGCACTGTGGACACAGAACAGTCACGTCACCCCCAGACGCCTTTCATAGTCATGCTCTCCCGGCCCGCCCCAACACTCCCCTGTGCCACTGGCGGCCCCTGGAGACCGGCTGTTCCCGCTGGGTACGTGGCGACCCAGCGAGCCGACCCGGCACCTGCAGCTCCCTCCTCATCAGTGCTGGCTCGTGTTCTCCTGCATGGGTGCACCGCACAGCTGAAGCGTATCTGGGTTGTTTCCAGGTTGAGATGATTGTGGAATAGAGCTGTTTGTGCATCTGCGTGTATGTTTTTGTGTGAACGTAAGCGTGCATTTCTCTTGGGCAGAAACCCGGAAATGCAGTTGCTGAGTCATAGGGGAAGTGTACGCTTCACTTTATAAGAAAACACCGAAGGCCGGCCGTGCACTTGGCACTCCCGCTGCTCATAACTGAGAGTGCCTGCGGCTCCGTGTTCCTGTGGGCCCTCAGCTTTTTCCACGCTTACATTTCAGCCATCCTGGAATGAATGAAACGTGGTTTGCAGTGGCTGTCATCTGCGTCTCCCTGGTGGCTGAGGGAAGCATCTTTTCACATGCGCTTTTCCACCCGTGGCCCTTACTTGGTGAAGCGTCTGCTGAAGTCCTTCCCCAGTTTGTGACTGTATTATGTGGTGTTTTTACTGTTGGATTTTGAGGGTTCTTCATGTATTCTAGATCCTATTCTTTTGTCAGAATGTGATTCACAAATATTTTCTTCAGGTCTATGTCTTGTGTTTTTCATTCTCTCAACAGTGACTTTTGCAGCATTCACGATGATTTTCTGTTTTCTTCTAAAAGTTTTACAAACCACTATATTTAAAATTTTAATTTAAAAACTATAAACCTAGTATAGTTTTTAAATTAAACTGTAAACCTATTATACAGATTTTCTGTTTAAACCTATGATTCATTTTAAGTTGTCATTTAAGGTTTCAAGTTTGAGTGAAGGCATTCTGTTTCTTAAAATCCCCAAACAGCTTTTCATTTCTCTTAGAAGTCTTGACCTCCAGGGTCAGGCTCCCCTGCCCTCTGAGCTCCCCCTCCACATGAGTGCCAGCCCCTGGCTATTCTCACCACTCAGGCCTTGGTCTCCATACGCCCTCGGCACCCACCAGAAGGGTCCATGGACCCTCCACAGGGCGGCATTCTGTCTAAGAGGTGAAGCGGGAGCAGCGGGTCTGGCAGAGCCAGGCTGGGATCCAATCTCTGCTTCAGGCTGGTCATTTTTGCCAGAGTTGGTGTTGGATTAAGGGACATAGAGGGAGCAAAGGGGGTCAGTTGGGGGCAAATTTACACGTGCAGGTCACCAGGGAGAGGAGAGTTAAGGAGGGCTGAGCTCAGCAGAGCTGGGCTGATGATACACCCAGAATGTGATCACTAGGTCCTCTGCTTGGAGGCCCAAGTGGGGCCCCAGGTCTGGAGAGTTACAGCCACCATGGGGAAGCTTCAGGTTGGGAGTGACAGAGACAAAGGAGATTTTCCGCAAAGCTGATCTGCAGAGAGGAGGAAAGAGCAGATGGAGGTGTGGAGGGGAGACGGACACAGAGACGGAGAGGAGAGTAAAAGCCTGTTGCTGGTTCCGCTGCGTTGAGCTCGTCAGCCCAGCTGTCTTCTCGTCTCGTCCATAAAATGGCCGATGTCGCCCGTCATGTTTGGGAGGCGGAAGGAAGAGTTGCACTGTGTGCCCGGCCCCGCTGACCCAGCAGTGCTGCAACCCCGGGGACTGTCCAGGCAGGTGTGTGTAGCCGAGGTGCTGGACTGAGGAGGGGCAGGTGGAGGACGTGGCCGAGGGGAGCTCTGTGAGCAGGGCTGTCTGCTTTGAGGGTGCCCCCGAGCCCCAGGACTGACCTCTGGAGGGAGAGGCTTTCTTCCTCCTGTTGAGTTCAGAAAACAACACCCCAAACTGAAGTCCTCAGCAGTAGCCTCAGAAGCAAATGTTTTCTCTCACCTTCTGCTCTCCTGTCTCTCGGTCTCATTCTCCCTCAAGGCGCCATAGAAACCAGACTGTTTTTTCCCCCAAGGCCGGTCATAGAAACCAGAACCTCTTCTCCCTGAAGCTGGTCGTAAAACCTAAAAATATTACTCAGTTTTCTGTCTATCCTTCTCTGTAAGAACGGCCTACAAAGAAATGATCTGACATAACTTGTTTCACTGTAGGTCGTAAGACTCCCACACCAGAGAGGACCCTGCCCCATGCCCAGAGAAAATGCTCAAAGAGGCCGAGAAAAATCTAGACAGACAGACCTTGCTGGGTTCCCACTTAGTCTATTAACATGAGATCAAGTCCTTTCTGTCTAATCCTATTTCTAGAGGACTGTTCACACTTTATTAAACCTAAACGTAAAAATGGACACTTTCCCCATCTTTGGGTCTTTGTTCTGAAGACTCTCATATATACACATTAAGCAAATTTGCATACCTTTTCTCCTATTAATCAATCTGCCTCCTGTCACTGATTTTCCAACAAACCTTTAGGGGCCAAGCACCCCACGCTCTCTAGCAGCAGGACCCTCCTCTGAGTTGCTTTAGTCGTGCCGTGTACTCATGGGAACAGGTTACTGTGATGTCTGGGCTCTAATAAACTGTGTTTCAATCGACTGCTGAGGAGTTAACGAGAGGCCTCACTTCAGACCATAAACACCCTCCCTGTGTGGGACAGAAACACAGTCATCACAGCCCGGAGGTCAGTCGGGTGGGGGTACGCTTTACTTACACAGTCCAGAAACCCAGCAGAAAACCCCAGAGGCCGCATCAGTGAAGTGTAACTTGTTTCCGCTACATTTCCATGTGTGTGACACAAGCCACACGTTCCCCAGATCAGTGACATTTCCACGTGGTGACACAAGCCACATATTCTCCAGATCAGTGACATTTCCATATGTGTAACACAAGCCACATATTCCCCAGATCAGTGACATTTCCATGTGTGTGACACAAGCCACATATTCCCCAGATCAGTGACATTTCCATGTGTGTGACACAAGCCACACATTCCCCAGATCAGTGACATTTCCATGTGTGTGACACAAGCCACACATTCCCCAGATCAGTGACATTTCCACGTGGTGACACAAGCCACACATTCCCCAGAGGCCACATCAGTGAAGAGTAACTTGTTCCAGTGACATTTCCACGAGTGTGACAGAAGCCACACGTTTCCTGCATCCACCTTTAAATTCAAGAACCTGAAGCCAAATGAACTCAGCAAGCAGTGAAGAGCACCTCCACTCGGTTTGGATGTGGCAGGGAAAGGGAAAGGGCCATGGAGAAAGGAGAGGTGGATGGAGAGGGGCAGCTGCAGAGGTAGGCAGCGAGGCTGGCCAGGCGGGAACACTGCCGAGGTTACACAGCCACGCTGGGAGCAGTGGCCAGCAGCAGATCTGGCGGGAATGCCGTCTCCTCCTGTCCAGGATGGGCCTGTCTCTGCAGTCAGGGACTCTCCCGTACCTCCTGGATGTGCACTCCCGACGTGCACGATGGAAGCTTTGCAGAGGCTCTCCTCCTGCTCCAGAGTGGACATAGCCTCGGGCGGGTTCACTCCTTGAGGGGCTGGTTCTGCCCTGTCCCTACATCTGGGTGTGTGGGCAATCTTCCGCTGTGACCCCGTAGGCCTACCTGCTTCCCAGAGCCGTGGGCCTCACCCTCAGACTTTCCTTTTGTGGAAAGATATAATTATCAGGGCAGAAACCCCTCCTGTGCGGCTCTACAGTGGTGGGTCCATGACTATGTGTTTGTCAGATCCCGTAGGACTGGACATCACTGGGGGAACAAAACCCACAAGAGGAGCAAGAACCACACCACCAGCTGGGGCCTGGGGTCCTGACGGGGACAGACCCACACAGGAATCCCTGTGCATTCGAGGGCAGGACACACCTGTGCTGAAAGAGCAGGCAGAAAGGAGCTGACCTGGGTAACTCCAAAAGCAGTGTTTTGGTGAGATACTGGAAAGAATAAAACAGCTCTACGTGTGTAAACACTAAACTCCCGCTGGTGAAACTTTTTCCCACAGCGGTATACGTTAGCAATTCTGAAACTACTTCTAAATGTGCTAAGGTTTCACAAGTAAGTCAATATAGTATCAGCAGTAAGCGTCAGGATTCTCGCAGTTGCATAAGGAAGTCATGGAAAGCCAGCAGGGAGGCCGGAAAGAACCCTGTGGTGGTTGGTTATAGTTAGATGCGCCGCCAGGAACTCATGTTTACATAGTACCTATATGCAGATCGGTTAAATACACACACACACATGTGTGTGCATACGAGGCTTCACACACACATCTGTAGATCCTGGGTTTGTCCTCTGAGAGGGGACACCCCAGTAGCAGCGAGGGCACTCCATCCCCAGATGTTCATTTCTAAATTTCATCTTCAATGAAAGGAGCCAGGGTCCCCTGGAGAAATGGCTGGGACTAGAGCGGTGGGAGAGAAAATACAAGATGAGCCTGGAGCGTCCTGTAGTCCCAGGAAGTAAGAAAATGCTCAAAAGTAAAATTGTTAAAAAGATGTGGGCATTTCAAAGGGGCACAGAAGCCAAAATGTAAGAGCTCCCAGTGGCCACAGCTAGAATGATTTGAGCGTGCACACATGTGTGTGTGTACACACAGACACATACAAATTGGATTATACCCCAAAGAATAAAATGAATGTCCATGGATTTGTAAGCATATAAATAAATGATTGAATTAACTAAAACTGAAAGAAAGGGACAGGCCTTTCTTGGAACAAATTCCAAACAAGAAATGTGGAGTGAACGAGGGGAATGGAAAATCACCGTCAGGCCCGGTGCGGTGGCTCATGCCTGTAATCCCAACACTCTGGGAGGCTGAGGCGGCAGATCACCTGAGATCAGGAGTTCGAGACCAGCCTGGTCAACATGGTGAAACCCCATGTCTACTAAAACTACAAAATTAGCCGGACCTGGCATGCGTGTCTGTAATCTCAGCTGCTTGGGAGGCTGAGGCAAGAGAATCACTTGAACCCGGGAGGTGGATTTCGCAGTGAGCCGAGATTGTGCGTTGTACTCTAGCCTGGGCAACAACGGCAAAAATCCATTTCAAAAAAGAAAGAAAAAGGAAAAGAAACAAAAGAAAATCACCGTGAATGCTCCAGGCAAGCTCCACAGATGAGTGCTAAAATTCATGTGCAAACTTTAAGGAGAAAGAAGATACCTGTATAGTCTCAAAGTGTCTCCCCCAAATGTTCACTAATTACTGTGCTGGTTTTAATGTATAAATTACCTGTTACCCCTTCCTCTAGGAACTGGAGCTCATGCTGGACATGGTGACCCCCTCCTCACCAGCAGGACATGGAAAGAGGAAAACAGTCCCTCCACAGTGAGGCGACCTGGCATGCCTCACCTTGGCCAGGTGATCAAGGTCCAGACCACCAGTGATGTTGTGGCCCCTGAGAGGGCGTGATGAGAACAGTGCCCTGCCTCCGCCATGTTCTTCTGCAAATGCATGTTTCTAATCTAATTGGAGAGAACATCTCACAAGCACCAATGGAGGGGCATCTTGAAGAATACCTGAGCGAGTCCTCGGCAAATGTGTCAAGGCAGCAAAACAGGCTGAGAAAGGGTGACAGGTGCAGGGAACTAAGAAGACATGAGGGTCAGCGTAGCTGGGAGTCTTGGACGTGAGTTGCTGAGATTGCACCGATGTGAGTATTCTCAGTTTCTCCACGTGTATCATGGCGGTCGAAGCTGCTCACATTAGAGGAAGCTGGTGAAAGGGTCCATGGGAACTTGGAGTACTGTCTTTGCAACTCTTCTGGGCATCTTTTTTTTTTTTTAATCATTTTTAACATGAAAATATGCAAGCTGGGCATGGTGGCTCACACCTGTAATCCCTGCACTTTGGGATGCCAAGGTGGGCAGATCACGAGGTCAGCAGTTCACGACCAGCCTGGCCAATATGGTGAAACCCCGTCTCTACTGAAAACACAAAAATTAGCTGGGCGTGGTGGTGCCTGTCTGTAATCCCAGCTACTCAAGAGGCTGAGGCAAGAGAATCGCTTGAACCCAGGAGGCAGAGGTTGTAGTGAGCCGAGATCATGCCACTGCACTCCAGCCTGGGAGACAGAGCAAGACTCTGTCTCAAAAAAAAAAAAAAAATGCATCATTAGATGCCGTATGATAAACTACTTACAACAAACAAAACTGAGAATAAAGGTAAACTAAAAATAATTTACAATCTTTTTTAAAGAAAGCAGGAACTACAAAATTCACATTTCTGAAAATGGCAGAAAAATCCCACATAGCTGTATATGTTTGTGTGAGATTGTGTGTGAATGAGCACATGCATATGTGTGTGTGTTTGGATTATATGTGTGAGGGTGTGCATAAGTGTGTGTATGATTTGGGGGTATGTATGTGTATGATTTGTGTGTGAGTGTGAAGGTGTACATGTGTACACTAATGTGCATATTATTTGGGGGTGTGAATGTGTACATATGTTTATGATCTGAGTGTGTATGAGCATGAATGTGAACATGAGTGTGTATATGATCTGGGTGTGTATGAGTGAGCATGAATGTGTATGCACAAGTGTATTATCTGGGTGTGTATGAGTGAGTGTGAATGTGAACATGTGTGCATGAGTATGTATCTGATCTGAGTGTGCAGGAGTGAGCGTGTATGTGAACATCTGTGCATGTGTGCATATGATTTGAGTGCACATGTGAATGTGTTTATGCAGGTGCACTGAGCGCTTTCAGCATGAGTCTGTGTGGCATCCAGGCTTTTCTGGATAATGCGGAATCAAATCCCCTAATCAATTCCAGTAACTTGGGAATTTTCACAGGTGAATACTGAACTCTCCTCACCTACCAGCTGATTGGACAGGTTGGATATCACCCTTGGCTATTCTCCTGCAGAACCCCGTGGAATGCGCCCTGCTTGTTCTCAGAGCATTCTCAGCGGTGATGAGGGAGCCCAGCTCACCGCGGTTCCTGCAGAAGGCTGTGTGCTATCCCCGGGACTGCTAGGAGCGGCAGAGGCTCAGGTGTGGGTTCTGAGCCCCCTGTGCCCTTTGAGGACCGCTGCCTCCTGTCCTCCCTTCGGCACTCAGCATTGACTCATGATGGCTCTGGGTCATGGCCCTTGTCACTGCCTGGCTTGACACAGGGCCACAGTCCCTTAACTGAAACCCTTGGGACCAGGTGCCTTTTGGAATTCGTAATGTTTCTTGATTTCAGAGAAAGAAGGGGGATGGGCCATTGGGCGGCCCTGAAGAACCTGCCGTGTCTTGGCTCTACAGGGGGTCTGCACTCCTGGGTCGGTTGTTTTCCTGCCCCAACCCCAGGCCCTCCTTCGGTACATTCTCTGTAAATCACGTCTCAGCAACCCCACCCCCGAGCATCCTGCTTTTTCTGGAACATACCTGAGGCCCTGCAGACGGTCCTTGCAATGACATCGTGGTGCCATCACGGCCTCTCCCAACTCACTCCCCACTGGCAGCTCCAATGAGGTTTGGAGACAGCCTCCCACTGGAGGTCCCCTTGCCCAGGCTGCAGGCGCGCTGAGCTCTTGGGAGCACCTAAGGCAAAGACAGGCTTTGCAACCGTGACATTCGGCTGATTTGTGTGACGTGTCAGCCTTTCTTCTGAGAATCTAAGGGCTGGTTGTTCTTTTGGTCCTACTTCGGTTAAACATTTTGGGTAAGACACTCTGGGAGTACCGGGATGTTCTGGAGCTGGTGTGCCCCTCCCAGGGGTTCACTTGGGCTTTATCAACAGCAACTGAGACGGTGAGTGCAGCCGAAATGAGTGGACAGTGGGAAGGGCTGGAGAACAGCTGCAGCTGCTGCCTGCCAGTGATGAGCTCTTGGCTCAGTGTGGATGTGCGTCGGCCCCTAACCCCACTGGTGCCCAGATGAGGACCTTGAGGCTCAGAGAGGTTCAGTCAAGGTGAGCAGCAGTGTTGAGTTTCAGCCCCAGGTCTACCTGATGCCGCCTCCACCCGATGCCGCCTCCACCTGTTGCCGCTCCCCTCCACGGAGAGCCAGGCCCGAGGGGGGATGCCAAGCTCCCATGATGCAAAGACCAGTGGGACAGCGCAGGAGCCAATCATTATCCCCAAGGACATAACTCCGAATGCCGAATCCTGACGTCCCAAAGATCAAAATCCCAAAGAGACAACTCCGGAAAAAATGATGTAAACGTTATTCATTTACATTTTTAAAAGGTATGTATTTGAGAAACTTATAAAAACACCAAGAACATTTCATAGACCACTTTACACAATAAAAATGGCGATGATAACATAGGTATTTTTGCGAGCCTAGACGCTGAGGAAACATTTGCATGGGTGTAGCAGTGATGGCAGCCCATAAAGAAATCAGTCAAAAGAGAAATGCACACAGGTATAGCACTGTGGTTCTAATTGTGTGCGCCCAGCCTCGTAAGTGTGGTCATCTGAAATATCAGGGATTTTAGACTTCAGGGATTTTGATCTTTATGGAGTTCGACATTCGAGATGACGGTATTTGTCTTTCAGGATTATGATCCAAACCCAGCTGGCCCTCCCCTACCTGCTGCAGGAACGCGGAGTGAGAACATCGCAGCAAAGCACAGCAGGGAACCGGAAAGGCTCACCCTGGACAGGGTACCTTCCGTTCTGGGGCCTTATCTTAAGGATATTCCAACGTGTACAAAGATTCATGCACAGAGGTATTTACTTTAGCATTATTTGCCAGAGGAAAGAAGTTGGAAATAATACATTTTATGTTCTGTAAAATGAAAGAACAGTTGAATAAATCATGACTCTCAGACAACTCCAGTGCTGCATGCAGAAGTTCAGGGACAGAATCAGCTGAAGCTGCTCAGGCTGAGCCTCGGCCTATTCTGCTGCATGTGGGGGATCAGGAGGGGCCAGGTGAGATCACCAAAGTGCGGGCACAGGGGGTGTCAGTGGGGGGCGCTGTACAGCCCCATGCTGTAGCCAAAAACGTGCAGAAGGGTTCAGAAGAAAACACTTGCATCAGCTAATGAAGAGCAACTGCCTCCAGTCATAAGTGACACATGACCCTTTATCTGAGTCTTTTTATGTTTTTCCATATTTCCATATTTTCTGCACCAAACGTAAGCTACTTTCATAGTCACAAAAACGTTAAGAGAAAGAGGAGGATGGGGTGGGGAGTGACAGTCTCGGGTTCCAGCCCTTCCTCTCTGCATGACTTGGATAACAGTATCTTCACACAACAGTTTCCCCATCTGTGAACTTGCGAGAGGCTTTTGCTAGTTGGTGTCTGGGATCCCTAGGAGCTCTCTGTATACCTGATTATATCAAATGCCCACTGCTCCAGCTCCTCCTGGCCTCCTGTCCTTCCTGGAGGGAGACAGGCTCACTGGAGCTGCTGACTAGATGGAAGCGGGCTGGCTCCTTCAGGCGGTGGCCAGCCTGCCCGTCTCCCTAGCCCAGTCCCACTGTGCTGGGCTCAGTGGTGGGGGCAGGCATGGAGTCCTGGAGGAACCACTCCTCCCCAGCTGCTGCCAACATTTGTGGCACGGAGAAGCACCCGTGCTATGAGGGATGGGATGGGGTTGGACACCCAGGTATAGGGGACCCTACACCCCTAGGCTTGGCTCTGGGGTAAACAGTGGGTATAGATTTGGGCCCAGGCCTCAGAGAAGCCATTAGCTAGGGCAAAATTCACATGTGGGCAGGATGTTATTTAGGAATTCCGGGGCTTTCTGTATTGTGCATATGTGCAGGTATATATGCATGTGTTTGCATGCATGCTGTGTGTACATGCATATGTGTGCATGCAAACACATGTATGTGCATGTTTGTGTCCTCAACCATGATTTGAAATGTTTTTCTAGGTGGGGTTGCAATCACACAGTTTAGAAGCCACTGCTCTGCGGATTCTGAAGATCATCTCCCTTATTTCTCACCAAATTCCCATTTTTTTCTGATTTTGTTCCACTGCAAAAAGCATTCTGACATCTCTGCTGTGCTGGTGGGCAGTGGGTCCTGGTGTTCAGGTTTCTCTAGCTAGGGTCCTGAGTGGCGTGGTCAAGGGGCTGACTCCAGGTGGGTCAAAGGCAACCTATCCAACTCCTTAGAATGGCTTTTCTCTCCTCCCTATAAAACCTATTTTTATATTAAAACACCACACCAGAACAAAACACCAGTTGCCAGTGAAAGTAGCAAACGGGGTGTTTGGAGGGAAATGGCTCTTTGGCCATTAACGGCGTTGTCTCCGGCCGTCTCTCCACTCGTCCCTGGGAGTCTTGGCTGCATCCCACCCTCAGGACCTTGGGAGTTGACGGCCCGGCCCTGAGATCCAGGTGAGCAGGTGATGCCGCAACTGAGGGTGTGTGAGGGGGTCACCGACGGGCCCCACCAGGTCCTTTTGAGAGCTCCTAGCGGCCTCTTCTACAGGGTCTACACAGACATGACTTACACTCACTGTATTCCCCTAAAGACTGCAGATTTTCTAATTTTGATTGTAATAATGGTACAATCCAGTCAATGTTTTCATTTGTGATTGTTATTTTAATGGAAAAACAGATTTTGCAAACATTTTCTTAATAGACCAACTCATTATCCACTGTTCTTTGGAGTTTGCACCACAGGATACAAGAGTTTGGGGATAAATAAAACACACTGTTAGCTCAGACCACAAGCCTGCCTCTGAAAAAATGTGACTTGGATGATGTATCGACAGCGTCACTCCTCTGTCTAGCTTCTTTACATTTTTGTTCGTAGGGATTGTATTTGTCTAGTGTTGTTAAGAACACAAACATTAGATCATCGATTCATGCTGAGAAGCAATGTCACTGTTTCCCAGCCCTGTGGAAGGCAGCAAGTTGGTGTGGTAGTGGCTGCTTGCATCTTTCAGTTCTTTCATCTTTCCTGGTGTTTATATGGTCTCTGCTTTAAGTCAAATACTGTGAGTGGATTGACGGACGTAGTGTGTGTGAGCGTGTGTGCACAGATGCATGAGAACTGCGGAGAGAGACGGGCGGTAACCAGGGGTCGTCATCCTCTTCCTCTCAGACATTAATGTTAGGCTGTTTTGCTTCTGTTCGGGAGAGGGCACCCACTTTACTACTTGGGATCCTGGAAACGGCCCCACTGAGGCAGCTCTGAGGCCTCGGGCACCCTTTTCCTGGTCATAGCCAGCTGAGTTGTGCTTGGTTCTCCCTGTGGGATGTGTGTGGAGCATCTGCTGGTAGCAGAGCCTCAGTTCCTCTCCTGCATTCTCTCACTACCGGTGTTAGACCTGCTGTGCACCTGTGCCCTGTTTACTGCCAGGGCAAGAACAGGGCCAGGGTAGAAAGCCAGATGCTTTGTCTGTACAGCCTGCGGGGCTCAGCCTTCCCAGGGCTGCCCACAGCTAGGCAGGGCCAGGACCCCCGAACCTGGGAACTTACACCTTTCTTACCTCCTTCCTCAAGGTGCTTTTCCTTTGTGATCTCTCTCCCTGGACGGGTAAACCATGCTCTGAATAGAAAATATGAAAACTGCTTTGCATGTACATCTGATAGGGTCGTCTGGAGGGTGATCTCCACTCTCTAGTGGGTAAGGAATGTCCGGCCTCCTTGGCTGTGTCAGCAAGCTGCCAAGGGCCGACTGTAGCCCTGGGCTTACCAGCATGCAAACATATTTTATTCATTTATTTATTCCACAAATATATGCATATTTATATTTATACTGTTTATGTTTAGAGACAGCATATTTCTGTTGCTCAGGCTGGAGTGCAGTGGCATGATCTCACTGTAGCTTGTCCTCTTAAAAAAGTATTTTTGAGAGCCCACGAGGAGAGTGCTGATTTTAAAATCTAAGTTCTTATTTCTTTTTTATTGATGCATGATAGATGTACATAGTTTCAGGGTATGTGTGATAGTTTAATACATTCATATAATGGTAAAAATCAAGTCAGCATACTTGGAATATATATTGCCTTAAATATTTGTCTTTGCTTTACACTAGAACCATTGCAATTCTTCTCTTCTAGCTGTTTTGAAATATACAATAGGCCGTTGTCAACTATGATCTACGTCATACTAGGTCTTGTTCCTTCTATCAAACCACATACTTGTGTCTTTAATCAGCTTCTGTCTGTCCCCCTCTCCCCGCCACCTTTCCTGGCCTCTGGCGACCACCAACCTACTCTCTGTCTTCACGAGATCTGCTTTTTTAGTAGATGAGTGAGAACATTCAATATTTGTCTTTCTGTGCTTGGCTTATTCCATTGAACATAATGATCCCTAGTTCCATCCATGTTGTACAAATAGGCTGTCCTTCCTCTTTATGGCTGAATAATATTCCACTGTGTATCTGCACCATGTTTTGTTTATCCGTTCATCACACATTTCAGCTATTGTGAATAGTGCAATGAACATGGGAGTGCAGATGTCTTTTCGATATATTGAATTATTTTCTCTTGACTGTATGTCCAGTTAGTGAAATTACTGGGTCATATAGGGGTTTTACTTTCAATTTTTTTTTTGCTTGTGTTTGCTTCTTTTTTTGAGAAGGAGTCTTGTCTGTTGCCAGGCTGGAGTGCAGCGGCGCAATCCCGGCTCACCGCAACCTCCGCCGCCCGGATTCAGGCGATTCTCCTGCCTCAGCCTCTGAGTAGCTGGGACTACAGGCATATGCGCCTGGCTAATTTTTTGTATTTTTGGTAGAGATGGGGTTTCACCATGTTGGCCAGGATGGTCTCGATCTCTTGACCTCGTGATCCACCCACCTCGGCCTCCCAAAGTGCTGGGATGACAGGCATGCGCCACCGCGCCCGGCCCCTTTTAGTTTTTTGGGGAGCCTCCATCTGTTCTCCATGGTGGATGTACTAACTGACATTCCCACAACAGCATGTGAGGGGCCCCCTTTCTACACATCCTCACCTGCGTTCCTTATTCCCTGCCTTTTTTATGAAAGCCATTTTAACTGTGCTGAGATCATACCTCATCATAGTTTTTTGATTGGCACTTCTCTGATGATCAGTGATGCAGAGCACGTTTTCGTATACCTGCTGGCCATTTGTGCATCTGCTTTTGAGAAACGTCTGCACAGGTCTTTTGCCTATTTTTTCATTGAATTCATTGTTGGCCATCGTTTGCGTTCCTGGTTATGAATCCCTTGTCAGGTAGGCAGTTTGCAAACGTGTTCTCCCATGGTGTGGGTTGTCTCTTCAGTGTGTTGACTGTCTCCTCTGATGTGCAGAAGGTTTTCAGCTTGGCGTGATTTCACTTTTCTGTTTTTGCTTTTGCTGCTTGTGCTTTTGTGACCCTACCCAAAAAGTCTTTGCCCAGAACAATGCCTGGAGCACTTCCCTCATGTTTTCTTCTAGTAGTTTTATAGTTTCAGGTCTTTTACGTTTAATCCATTTTGATTCGATATCTGTGTGCAGTAAGATAGAGGGGTCTAGTTTCATTCTTCTGCACATAGTTGCCTAGTTTCTCCTGCACCATTTATTGAAGAGAATGTCTTTTCCCCCTATATGTTCTTGGTGCCTTTGTTGAAGATGACTTGGCTGTAAATGTGTGGATTTATATCTGGGTTCTCTACTCTGTTCCCCTGGCCTGTGTGTCTGTTCCACACCATTACCAAGCTGGTTTGGTTATTATAGCTTTGTAGTAAATTGCAGAGTCAGGTAGTGTGGTGGCCCTAGCTAAGTCTTTATTTCTTATGGACATAACCATGTTTTGTCACCTTTTCACTTCTGTATAACTCCCGGCTGCCTCGCCGGTGCTTTGGATTACTAGAATGTGGCGTCGTGTCCTGAAGGCACCATGCTTGGCCCACGCTGCAGATTCCTGCGTGACTCCTCCCACAAATGTGGCTGCTGCACAGACCTTTTGCACACAGGCTGCCTGCAGTTTCGGGGGGAGCTTCGACATCATCAGGTCATTGGAGTTTGTCGGCAACTGCTGCTGTTCTTGTTTTAAAATACAGATTGTGATGAGTTTCGGTGTCCTCAGCTGTAGGATTTTTTAATAAACGTGCAATATGAAGATGATATCATTTTGTCACTGGAGATTAGACCTGGAGTTTTCAATAACTAGATTTTTACGTTGTGTGTGTTACAGGTCCAATATGTATCCATAGCCTATTCTAAAAGTGGATGTATTTATGATTCACTACAAATTTGCTAGTATAGTGATTGATGATGGTTTTGTCTACATTGCTTTTCCTCTGGGAGAGCAGGCTAGCTAGGAGGGCCTGCGTGTCAAACATCTTTGCCTCCCAAGACAATTCTCCAATAAGTGCTGAGATCAGAGGCTTGGAGTATCCAGAATGACACCCAACCAGAGCTATGCTGAGGCAGCCTCAAGAGGAGCGGGGTGCTGTGCCTTAATACACCCCAGTCTCCACGAGCTCCTGATTTCTGTACCAGAGCCAGGGGATCTGGCCCTCAGCTTAATTTGTCTTTGCCCACAGAACTCATATCATGGGGTGATATTTCCATGTTTGTCTACAGTTAAGAAGACACACTGGGCGTCGGAAGCCTTTGGCCCGTGAAAGTCTGTTGGCTGCAGTCCTGCCACACGTGCCTGCTGCTGTGACCCTGAGGATATCTGTCCAGGGGGGTCAGCCCTTCACTTTGAAATTCATTCATACATGTGTGGCCCTCTTGGGCCAGATACATGGCTAGAACCAAAGGTACAGAGATGAAGGGATGCCTCTGAGAGCCCCGAACAGACGGGACAGCACAGCGAGCTGTCTGAGCAGTTGCTGATGCCAGGGTAGTGCTGAGCACCCACTGGCAGTCTCTTATGCCCTCTTCAAAGAGAATTACTCACCAGACACTTGTTCAAAATGGCAAGAAAGACTGTTCAGGACTGTCACAATAGGTTGGGTGTGGTGGTTCATGCCTGTAATCCCAGCACCTTTGGAGGCACAGGTGGGAGGATCACTTGAAGCCAAGACTTCGAAACCAGCCTGGGCAGCAAAGCAGGACCCCATTTCTATGATTTAGTTTTAATTATTTGGTGCAGTAACACGCACTTGCAGTCCCAACTACTCAGGAGACTGAGGTGGGAGGATCCCTTGAGCCGAGGAGTCTGAGGCTGCGGTGAGCTGTGATCATGCTACTGCACTCCAGCCTGGTTCACAGAGCAAAGGCCCTGTCTAAAAAACCCAAAAACTATTGCAATAGGAGAGACAGAGAGAGACTGAATTCAACTCAATACAACAGAGAGAAGTGGGGATAGCCAACGGGCGGGGCGGGGGAGAGGATGAAGAGTTGCTGAGAGGAGCGGGGTTACATGGCAAGGACGGGGAGACTCTCATTGAAGGACCTTCGCAGGGTTCCTTGCCAGCACTGGCTCACAGGCCAAGGATGAGGCTTCATCAAGACTCAAAGGAACCTGAGTGGAGTTTGGTCAAGGAGAGAGTCTTTGTCACCCTTGCAATGACTCATTTTATAGATAATTAAGCAGGGGGTTCAGGCAGGTCAAAGAAGTTGCCAAAAAGAGGAAATTGTGTCCATGTGGTTGGTGGCTCACACCAGGAACTGAGAGTAACTTACTTTTAGAAACTCGGGTGTGCGGGTCTCTCTGACACTCTCTCTCTCTCTCTCTCTCGTGTGTGTGTGCCTGTGTGTGCATGTGTGTGTGTGCGTGCGTGTGTGTGCGTGCACTGTGTGTGTGCGTGCACGTGTGTGTGCGCGCATGCGTGTGTGCGTGCACGTGTGTGTGTGTGTATGCCTCAGTCTCTTCTGAATTTCTCTTCCAATCCCTGTCTCTCTCTCTCTTTCCTTGGGTCGGTGTTTCTCTCCTGCTGGCCTCTGGCCAGCTATTTCTGGAAGTGTCAGCGGCTCTGTCTTCCTGCCCCAGTCTCACCATCATGTCTGTGTCTGACTCCCTTTCTTTCCCACAGAAAACCCCCACTGCAAGTCCTACGGTCTCTGCAATTGGCCCTGCCCATAGCAAATCTTTTGTTTAGGTTGTGTTTCTTCGTAGAATAGACTGATGTGTGCTTCATTTTACTAGATGAGCACAATACTTTATATTTCTTCTTTATTAAAAAAAAAAAAAAAGATCCAACCACAAGATTAATGTCTTGTCAGGGACTGTGCCCCAGGAGCCTCTCCACAGGCAGCCCAAGGGAAAGTGGAGGGAGCTGCCGCTTTCCGTGGCTGGGGTCCTCCCCCCAGACCAGGCTGCCTCTGCCACCCAAGACAGAGGTTCTCAGAGTCAGTGGGGGATCATTTCCAGAGAACACACCTGAAGCTGCCCACTCCCGAGGGAAGGCCCTGATTAATGGCTGATGAATTTTCCTCAAGGCCCTGAAACGGTCTACTCAGAACCAAGCCAGGTTTTCCTGCCTTTCCTGTTTGGGCAGCTGGAGGAGGCAGCTAGAAACACAGTATGCAGGGTATGGGGTAAATGAAGGATGGAGGGGTGCGGGAGGCGTGGGGAGGAGGAGGGAAACAGGAGACCCCAGGCTTTGGCTGTGAAGGGGTCTGCCTTTCTATGCCATTAAGGGACACTGGCGTCCACCATTGCTGTCTGGGCATGGGGAACAGAGACTCTGCCTGGTGGGGGCAGACAGGAGGTTCAAGGACCACAGCTCATTCTCTCTGGTGTGTGCCTGGGAGGTGCAGCTGCAGCCAGTGGGGCGGAATAAAAGAAAAGGGACCCGAGTTTAGGGGACAATCGCCCACGGGGCACCAGCTTTCCATGTGTCACAATCTTGCCTGTCAGGGACCATGATCTCACTTCACAGTTAGCAAATAGCAGCTCAGGTACGTCAAGCAACTCACCTGGCATCCCACAAGCAGGCAGTCACACCTTCAGGGGTGTCTGTGTCTGTTAAAGTCTCAGGTCTCAGAGCACCTCCCTAAAGCTGGCATAAACCAAGAATAAAATCGTCAGCCCTACAGCCCATTGAATGGACCTCGCCTCTGGGCCAAGGGGATTCCAAAGAAACCTGAAAAACTAGTTCAGGCCGTGATGAGAAGGGGGTGTTGGACATGCCTCATTGACCCTCCTCCCTTTGGAATTTGGGCACAACTGAGCAGAAGTAAGATTAAAACAGAGACCTTAAGACTGACAAAGCACTTTGTAGCAATAAGATGCCAAATTCCAACCTGACTCCAGGATAGCATCACATGACAGGAGGCCGCAGAATAAATATTTTACCTCAAACTATATTTCTTTGACATATTTTGAAATGGCCCTACAAAGCTGTCTCTTGTGGGGAAAATTCATATTCTATAGTGAGCCCCTTCCCTTTCCAGGTCTTTTTCTGATGCCGAAGGGACTGGCTGACACTCTGGTGCCTTTTATAGGTCTGAACAGGAAATATTTGCCATCTCTTGTCTCTAAGGGCGGCCACCTGTGAGACTTCATCTACACAATGAGAACCTGGGTCTTCACAGCTCCTTCTCTTAACCCAGACACTCTTTGCTATTGATAGCAGGTCTGTAGATAACAATTTTGTCAACCAATTGACAATCCGAAAATCTCTGAATCTATCTGTGACCTGTAAGCCCCACTACTTTGAATTGTCCTCTTTCCAGACCAAACCAGTGCATAACTTCTACGTACTGAGTGTTGTCTGATGTCTCCCTAAAGTGCGTAAAACTGAGCTGCAGCCCGACTACATCGTGTACATGTTCTCAGGACCTCCTGAAGCTGTCACAGGTGTCAATCAAAGAAAACAACCAAGGTGAGTCTCAATCATTTTAAGGAATCTGTTTGCCAAGGTTAAGGACACACCTGAGAAAAGAACGCAGAACCACAGGAAAAACTGCGGTCCGTGTTTTTCCCAGAGATGATCTGGGGATCTCAATAAGTAAAGGGGAAAAGTGCGGGTACTGGGGAAAGGGGAAGAAATGGAGAAAATGGGTGTGGGTGGATCAGAGGCAAGTGGTTCATTCTTTTGTCTTTGGTCAGTGTTCACTGAATACACGTTTTACATGTGATGGAGGTGGAGGCATTTTCATCTTTGTATAATAGCTATCTTATTCAGGAAACAAATGGGAAGCAGGTTTGCATGAGCCTGTTCCCAGCTTGGCTTTTCACTTTGGCTTAGTGAGTCTGGGGTCCCAAGATTTATTTTCCTTTCACACAGGTCATGGTCTTCACATTTGTCTCAAAAAATTCAAAGTATTTTACAGAGTTTGGCTTTTTCTTCAGCACTGGAAATGGTGATCCCAAGCATTTCGTGATGAAGCACAAAGTTGGAGAAACAAAATACAAACTAAACAACAGCCATCAAACAGAACAGAGTCAATCTGCTGCAGAGCAAAAGAGGACTCACCTGCCCCACCCCCATCCCTGGGCTCGGGTTTGCCTTGCTGAGCTCTGCTGCCACCTGGTGCTGCGCAGAGAGGCGGAGAAGAGCCCGCGTCAATCTTCAGTCTCAGCTTCACATCTACCGGTCAAGTAAGCTTTTCAGAATGTGCATACCGGCCGGGCGCGGTGGCTCACGCCTGTAATTCCAGCACTTTGGAAGGCTGAGGCAGGAGGATCACCTGAGGTCAGGAGATCAAGACTATCCTGGCCAACACGGTGAAACCCCGTCTCTACTAAAACTACAAAAATTAGCTGGGCATGGTGGCGGGTACCTCTAGTCCCAGCTACTTGGGAGGCTGAGGCACGAGAATCACTTGAACCCAGAAGGCGGAGGTTGCAGTGAGCCAAAATCGCACCACTGCACTCCAGCCTGGGTGACAGAGAGAGACTCTGTCTCAAAAAAAAAAACAAGAATCTGCATAATGTAGGAAAGCTTTCCTCTCAGGAAAATGCACACATCCAACTTTGTGAAGAGGCCCTTTGGGGTGCTTCCGGGATCCTAGGTAAAGAACCCCCTTTCCAGAACATCCAAGAACCTAAGTTTTAGATCTGGAGTGATGCCAGCATGACATTTGTGGGTAACACCCCTCATGGGCACCAAGGAAGGAGAGCTGTCCAGACCCCAGGCACAATTAGTGCCTGAAGAATATCTTAGTGTACAGTGTTATTGCTCAGCCGTTTCCTTTATATAATCCTGCATATATAATCATATATTAGTTTATAGAATTAGTGCCTGAAGTATAACTTACTGCTTACATTTATCTACCTTATATATATAATCATACTTAGTTCTATATAATATTTCTATATAATCATCTAGGTATTGTAGTCAGAGCTCTACTGACACATTAAGTGCTGATTTATATAAACTTTCCATATAACCATATAGTAGTTTGCAGTAGGAGAAATGCCTAGAGCAGTCACAGAACAGAAGCAGTACATGGGAAAACAGCCAGACCAGGACAAGAAACAAAGACCCAGGCGGTGGCGTCCCTGCCTGAAAGGGCATACACTGTATGGCAGGCTTGGAGCAAGAGTCTCTCCTCCTGATAAAGGAGTTGTAGTACTGTGCATCCAGTTCCTGTGGAAAGTAGGCCTCAGGTCCGAGATCCTGGAAATAACCTAGGGAGAAGAACCCCTCTGGTGTGACCAGTCATGGCGACTGTACACCCTGTTAGTCTTTTCTCACTTCTCTGCTAGCTCAAATCATCGTCCCATAAATATCTTAAAAGAAGAGCACAAGTCTGTCAGCTCCCACTGCATTAGCTTACAGTATCCTTTGATTAGAAATCCTTTGACATCTCCAGCCCCCAGATAAGAAGTGTTGCACACGACACCTGTTGCACACAGCCTGCCTCCTTGCTTTGGAGACCTAATGAGGGTAGACACCTTTTTCTGTACACGACCCTCTACTACTGCACACAGCATGGCCCCCTACTGCACAAGACCCACTCTGCCCAGGTGACATAATGGGGTGGCCCCCTCGCTTGTGACTCACGTGATTATGTATGCCCTATTACCAAGCCTATAGATGATGACCTCACTCATGACTCTGCCCCCTGCTTGTACCTAATAAATACAGATGCTTCTGGGCATTAGTGGGGCTCTCACCGATTTCTGCTTACAGGTGGCATGGCCCCCTGAGTCCAGATGCTCTTCACTGGTTCTTCAGTGTCCTGTCTCTTTACTTCTTGGATCCCACACCTCAGCACAGCATAAGGGACACCCCACGACGCTTTGGGGCCCAAAAGCCCTACACACTTATTTTTTTTTTTATTTTTTTTACTGTTTTGTAGTAGCTTTCTTTCTCCCTGGATTTCTTTGATATTTGATGAATTTTTGTGGTGGTATGCTTTGAATACTTTTCTTATATATTTGTGTATCTATTACAAATCTGTTCTTTGTGGTTATAATGGTGTTTACATAAAACATAGTTAACATTCTGTCTCAAAGATACAATAGTTTCACTTTTAGTGCATGAAACAACTCTATGCTTTAACTTTTTCTCCCCTATGTTTTCTGTTTTGACCTAACAAGTTACATATTTTTTATTGTGTATTCATTTAAAAATAATTTTATCCATAGTAATTTTTAAAGCTTTTAACTTTTATACTATAGTTCAAAGTTTATATTTGTATACCACTATTACAGTATTAAAGTATTCTGAATTTTATTGTTATTTATATACTAAAAATGTAAACCAACCCTTTATAATGAGTTTGAGAATTTCAATTTTTTAAATTATACTTTAAGTTCTGGGGTACATGTGCAGAAGGTGCAGGTTTGTTACATAGGTATACATGTGCCATGGTGGTTTGCTGCATCCATCACTCCATTATCTACATTAGGTATTTCTCCTAATGCTGTCCCTCCCCTAGCCACCACCCACTGACAGGTCCCCATGTGTGATGTTCCTCTCTCTGTGTTCATGTGTTCTCAGTACTCAACACTTGTTTACGAGTGAGAACATGCGGTGTTTGGTTTTCTGTTCTTGTGTCAGTTTGTTGAGAATGATGGTTTCCAGCTTTATCCATGTCCTTGTAAAGGACATGAACCCACATTTTTATGGCTGCATAATATTCCATGGTGTATATGTGCCACATTTTCCCTGTCCAGTTTATCATCGATGGGCCTTTTGGTTGGTTCCAGGTCTTTGCTATTGTAAACAGTGCCACAATAAATATATGTGTGCATGTGTCTTTATAATAGAGTGACTTATAATCCTTTGGGTATATATCCAGTAATGGGATTGCTGGGTCAAATGATATTTCTTGTTCTAGATCCTTGAGAAATCGTCACACTGTCTTCCATAATGGTTGAACTAATTTACACTCCCACCTACAGTATAAAAGTATTCCTATTTCTCCACATCTTCTCCAGCATCTGTTGTCCCCTGATTTTTTAAATGTTGGCCTTTCTAACTGGCGTGAGATGGTATCTCAATGTGGTTTTGATTTGCATTTCTTTAATGACCAGTGATGATGAGCATTTTTTCATAAGTTTTTTGGCTGTATAAATGTCTTCTTTTGAGAAGTGTCTGTTCATATCCTTCACCCTCATTTTGATGTTTTTTTTTTTTTCTTGTAAATTTGTTTAAGTTCTTTGTAGATTCTGGATACTAGCCCTTTGTCAGATGGGTAGATTGCAAAATTTTTTTCAATCCTATTGGTTGCTGGTTCACTCTAATGATTGTTTCTTTTGTTGTGCAGAAGCTCTTTAGTTTAATCAGATCCCATTTGTCTATTTTGGCTCATGTTGCCATTATTTTGGATGTTTTAGTCATGAAGTCCTGGCCTATGCCTATGTCTTGAATGGTATTGCCTAGGTTTTCTTCTAGGGTTTTTATGCTGTTAGGTCTCATGTTTAAATCTTTAATCCATCTGGATTTAATTTTTGTATAATGTGTAAGGTAGAGATCATAAACTTCCACAGCATTTATTTATATGGTCACATCTTTAGCTTACCTTCATTTCTGAAGGATAAATTTTCTCAGCATAATATTTTTGGTTGACATTTTTTTTTCTTTCTGGACACTGAATATATTATTTCATATCTCCTGGCTTGCAAGGTTTCTGAGAAACCCACTGATAATCTTATGGTAGTTTCCTTGAATGAGTCCCTTTTCTCTTACTGATTTTAAAGTTTTTTCTTTGTCCTTGACTTTTGAATATTTGATGATAATATGTCTGGATGAAGATCTGTTTGTTTTTAATCTATTTGGGAATCTTTGGCTTCATGTATCAGAATGTTCATTTCTTTGAAAAGTATCCTGTCATTATTTTTTAAAATAAACTCTCTTCTACTTTTTGTCTGCTCCTTCGTGGTTTGCATATATGTATATTGACTTGCTTGATGGTATCCCATAAATTCCACAGGCTTTATTTACTCTTTTTAATTCTTTTTACATTTTGTTTTTCTGATTGAAAAATTTCAAGTGACCTATTTTCTAACTTGCTAATTCTTTCTTCTGCCTGACAGGAATCTTTTTTGAAGCTCCCTAAGGAGTTTTTTAGTTCAGTCATTGTGTTGTTCAGCTCCAAAATATTCTGTTTGATTCTTTTTTGTGGTTTGCATATTTTTGTTGAACTTATAATAGCCTTCATGCATTACTTTCCTCATATTGTTAAGTTGTCTTTCTGTACACTCTTACAGCTCACTGAGCTTCTGTAAGAAAATTACTGGGCTTGATGTTGCAGTCCTTGAATAAGCTGGACTCAGACCTTGATTAGTGGTTGTGTGAGCCTAGCACCTGGGTCTTTCTCAAATCTGCAGGAGCAGGCTTAGAATTTGGGTCCACTAAGGTGGATCAGAATCTTAGGTGCACAAACACCTGGTGCTAGGGTCCAATGGGGTGGGCCAAGCAAAGTGGGTTTGTAGGGGTATACTTGAAGCCCAGGGCTATGATGCCAGCCTAGTTCTGAAATGTGTCTCAAGCTTCGGGCTACAGTACTTGGGATGGAGCCTGGGGCCATAGGGGCCAGCCTATCACCATGGTTCACGGACATGGGTCTGGTGCTGGGGTCTGCAGAGAAGTCTGGAACTCCCTTCATTCTCTTTCTCTCATGCAAAGACTGTCTCTTTCTGCATTGCATTGTTAGACTTTGGAGAAGGGTGACACAGGTAAAAAAGAGGGTTTTTTTTTTACCCTTTGTAATTTCTTTTTTCTCATCTCTATCTTCCACCTAAGTGCTGTAATCTTTCACCTGTGTTTCTTAGTTCTTTTGAAGGCATTATTGTTTATGGATGGTTGTTCAAATTAATGCTTCTTTGAGGGGTGAGCACTGGAACCTGCTATTCCAGAATTTTCCTGATGTCACTCTCCTGGAGCTTTCAGAGCTATTGTTAAAATGTCTAGCCAACTGAGAAAATTGTTATATTTTGTATTCAGTTATTAAGTGAAATAACATTATAGTTTTCCTTGAGCATGGAAATAAATGGTTGAAGTTTGTTCACTCGTTTTAATTTAGAATGTGTCAGGAAAGGAGTCTAAGCATATCTATTTTTGTAGTGTTTGTATAATACTTTTAAAATTCAGATTGTTTCATATGATCAGAAAGAAATACTAATTTCAACCAATTGTTCAAATATCCACTAGCCTATGGTGACTAATGCCTGAAGTCAAGTAGTAAAAAAAATATCTGACTGAATGTATTTGACTACCTCTGTACTTCCTGTTAGGAGGATGGGTGATAAAACATTTTTATTGTATAGTGAATTTGGGGTATTTTATTTACAAGGTTGTTTTAAATCATGTGAGTACTCTAACAGGATAAAAGAATCCAAATCAGGGAGCAAGATTGTGATCTCAGGATATCAAAAAAACAACACGTTAGGATCTAGTAATTTTCTGAGTGAATAAAAATCCGATTTTTCATTTGTTTTTGAAATAAGAGACGTAGGAAGACACTATAGAAAGCAAGGCCAAATGGAAATGATTGTGACATGTCCAACTCTATTATATCATCAGTATATTACAAGTTCAGAAGTGCACTTGGTGAACAAGAAGCAGCCCTTTTCTTTGATACTCTCTATATTTCAATGTAAATGAGATATCTCATTTACTCTTTTACTTGACAAGCCTTTCTCTCCTTTTCCGAGTAAAGTCATATGAGGCATGATCTAAAGAGGACATCAGTATAACTTTACAGCTGTGTGAGCGCAGGGCATTAATCAATGCAGAGGCACAGAGAAAAGAACATGTGTTTAATAGCTTTGATTTTTTCTTTTCATTTTCAAAGGCATTATGTTTCTTAAGTATGAAAGGAAAGGCATTGAGATACACAATTTTGATATCCAAATCTGAATAGCTTTTATTCTGGTTCTTTAACACATGTACTGCTCCTCTCCTCCCTTCTTATTTGCTTATGTAACTGGATGAAAATGTACTTTTCACAATTTTTTATAATGACTTTTGGAAAAGGGTGAGAAAGATAATTTATGTCTGATATGGAGTCAGAAATAAAGTAATGATTACTATTCAAGGCCAAGCCTGTTCATTTCCATCCTTTAAAAAGACAGGCTACATATGTAGCTAACGTAATAATAGTCTGCAAAAAATTACATGTTCATCTATGTCACTCAAACAGAAAGGTAAGGAGAAATTTCAGTGAATTCCCAGTGTAATAAGTACTTCTCCCGGCCTCTCCTCTTCCTCTGCATGTATAAGACAAGACACAATGTTGTTAAAGCAGCAGTTATCACCAATTCCTCGGCAATTCGCATGTGATGGATGTCAACTTCCAGGAGCAGGGATGTGTGCTACAGTAAAACAATTTTCAGTGCTTACAACTGTTGTTTACTACTATGCAAACCTATTTTGCAGAAGATATACAAATAGCATTACTGTCTTAGTCAGCTACCTACCAATAGCCATCACCCTCTTCTTTTCCAAGAGTATCGTCCTCTTCCCATTGAGTTCAATGTTAGAAATGCTAACTTTCTTAGTTTTTCTTAGAACTAGGGATGGCCATTTCATTCAGTTTTAGTCAATGATATCTAAGGAAAAAGCTATAGTAAGAGTTCTTGGGAAAGTTTGTTCTTCCTAAAAGGAGAAGATAAAAATGTGACAACTTAGGTCATTTCCCCCTTCCTCTTGTTAAGAATGGGGGTATAATGTCTGGAAGTTGAGCAGCCAACTTGTGATTATGGAGTGACAAATATAACATGGAATTTAACACTCTAAGGATAATAAGAACACTTAACTTTTGTTCAAAACTAATATGTTGGTGTAAGAAACAATTTAACTCCAATTTTAATATTTGACTAATGATAGTTTTCAAGTCCCTTCATTACTTCTCCGTTTTCAACCTGCGTCTGAGAAATCTGATAAAACAAAATCCCAAGTGCTGACTACTTTGGCACCAAAGAGCAGTTTAACACAAGCTACATTCTCTTTATGCCTGGGGAATTTTTACCCAAGCTTGAGCCCCTAATCCAGAAAAAGAGACAATGCAGTCTTTTATCTTTTTCTCCCAAGCCATTTTCAGATTTGCTTAGTAGCATGCTCTGCTATATCTAGAAAGCCTCATAAAGATTTTTCATACCCTCTTTGTGTATGTGTGGTGTCATCAGATCGACATCTTATCCAAAATTTGAGTAGAGTACCCATGTTGTTCCTGTGGGGTGACTTCAGTCATTGACATGATGAACAGAATACCTGGGCAACAATCACCATTACTGAGGGCCTTTCTTCTGTTGCTTCAGCTTACTAATTTACTCTGCTGCCTGCTGGCTAGCTTGCTCTTTGAGTTGGTGAACTTGAGCTTTGAGGTGCTGTCTGCTGGAAAGCTTGCTCTTGCTGCTTTGTGCTGCATTTGCTGGATTCTACTGAGCTTCTGTGATAGATTTGACTATATCAGAAGTTAAAATAACTGATATTCAGGAACAGTATGTGTATAAGATCCACTTTAAAGTGGTTTTGTGTCATATGTCTCTGTCTGAACATATCTGTGTGTCTCAGGTTGAATTGTTCGTCTTAATTCCAGCAAAATCAAGGATGGATGCTAGCCTCAGGAAAACAATTCTCAGCCTATGTTCGTGGGTTTTATGTCTCAACCAGTTGTTGGCTCCCAATGTATAGCATAGTAAGAGGAAAGTCTAATGTCTTGTGTGATGTAAAGCCACATTGGATGGTCTCATGTGGAATAATAATACAACATGTGGCCTGTTAATGTCCATCCACCTAAAACCAGATGGCTCACCCTCACGTGCTGGGCTCCTTTTCCCCTGCTGAGCAGGAGCTGCTGCCTCTGTTGCTGGATCGAGCCGCCGACCTGATCTTGGACCACATCCGTGAGAGAAGCCAGGGGCCCTCACTGGGCCTAAAACCAGATGGCTCACTTGGATCTTACAAAATGACTTTGCTACTGTTGCTCCTATACCTCTGTCACTAAATGATCCTGGTCTACAGGACTTTAGGGAGAAGTACTAAATGCATTCCAGTGTACAACCAAGAGGTTAATTGAAACCCAAGTTAAACCTGAGATATTTACACTCTGTAAAGAAACCATTGTCATGAAGCAGGTCTCAAATCCTGATGACACTGATTTGTGATACTCTAAGGAGAGAACTTTATAGACATAATTCTGGAGAAGAAACCATTCAAAGCATATACAGACACCAACAAAGCAAAGAAAAAACAAACCACTTGGATACAGGAGGAAGAAAAAAACATAAGCGTCCACAGTTCAAATATTTGCTAAAAGGACTTATGAAAAAAAGTAAGTGGGTGCTGATTGACTTAGAGTTTCAAAATTAACGTCAACATCTGCTGAAGTGTAGCAATTGGCAGACTTTCAGACTTAGTTGACATTAGGTCTCAAATTAGAGTTAAACTTGAGTATTCCACTAAATTTAAACTAGGTACCTGCTATACTCTTAGAAGAATTAGTAACGTACAGGAGAAGACAAATCAGATATGCTTTACAACTTAATGATCAGAATGATTGCTGATATGGTTTGCCTGTGTCCCCACCTGAGTCTCAGCTTGAACTGTAGCTCCCATAATTCCCACACATTGTGGGAGGGACTCAGTGGGAGATAACTGAATCATGGGGGCAGTTTCCCCCATAATGTTCTCCTGGTAGTGAATAAGTCTCATGAGATCTGATGATTTCCGTTTCCCCTTTTGCTAAGCTGTCATTCTCTATTGCCTGCCGCCATGTAAGATGTGTCTTTTGCCTCCCACCATGATTGTGAGGCCTCCTCAGCCATGTGGAACTGAGTTATAAGTTTTATAAGAGGTTTCCCCTTTTGCTAAGCTGTCATTCTCTATTGCCTGCTGCCATGTAAGATGTGTCTTTTGCCTTCCACCATGATTGTGAGGCCTCCTCAGCCATGTGGAACTGTGAGTCCTTTAAACCTCTCTTTCTTTATAAATTACTTCATCTTAGGTGCTTCTTGACAAACAGCATGGTGCGTCTTGACAAACAATTGCCTTACCTAAATTCTTCATAGCCATAGCCCCTATTTCCCTATACTATCCTATAATAGGCATAAATAGCCCAAAGATCGATAACTTGAAATTAAATTACATTTCTGGCACTTATAACTAGCTTGACAGAAAGGACACCCATGGCCTTTCACCCCTGATTAGATGGTAAGTATTACTCAATATAAGTTAAAAAATATGTCTCCAAGGATTCAAACTTCTTATAGAAAATCTATGCAAGAAGGTAATTTTGCACATTTCTTTTCCATCTACCAAATTTGGCTTGTTTTTCAACATGGAAAGAAAGATTTATGTCTCATAATGCGTAACCACAACCTTCACACTATGCACCACCCATTACAGTTTTTGTGCCCAAAATGATTTAAATTACTGACTCTATCCAGTTGGCAAATGATACTTTGCTGTTATGGATTTGGCTAATACATTCTATTCAGTGTCTGTGTCTGTGCAGCCCCTCAGCTGTTGTTTTCATTCACCTTCTAAAAGACACAATACACCTTTACTTTACTACCCATAGGTTATCTCAATTCCTGCCATCACACATAATTTTTGCACAAGATCTTAATTACATTCCATTTTCTCCTGGAGCACAGGTATGACTTTACATTGATTACATCCTCCTCCAATGAGATTCACTTGACAGACTGCTTAGGAATATACGGATACTTATGAATGAGTTCAAATAAAGGAGATCGGCCATTGTCCCATACGTAGTACAAACAATAAATGGCCTTGCTACTACAGTTTAATTCTTGAAAATTGTTTGCTCAACCACGGGTCACTGCATCCCTGACACTGTCAGTGAACAGCTATTGATCCTGTCAGTGCCCATAAGATTAAAGAATGACTAACACCTTTTAGGCCTTTTTAGGTTCTAGAAGCAGCAAGTTCCTTGTTTACACATTTTACTTAAGCCTATAATGCTGTTACTCAAAAATCGGCCCGCCTTCAGTGAGGACTCCTTTGACAGAAGTGTCTATAATCTGACTAAATGACAATATAATAAATACTCCTATTAATGCATCCAGACATTCCTTAGCAGAGGCTTTAGCAACCTCCTAGTTTCCCCTGTAGTGTTTCAATCATTCATGATGGTGGCAAATGCCCATGAACTTCCAGTGCAAGAAAGTATCTTGCTCAGCTCTGCACTATATTGACTGCTGGCCAAACACTGAACTCTTCTGCAACGAGAGGCTCTCATGGCTACTATCCATGACCCTTGCTACACAACTTCTCATTATGCCTTGGGCCATGGAGGCAGCATCATCAGCCACAGCCACTAAGACTTCCTTGTTAAAATGAAAATGATACCAACAAAACAGAGCCAAGCCTAAACCCTTTGGTATAACACATCTACAGGAGAATATGGCCTACCCATTCCTCAGTTTCTTGCCAGATGCCATAATACTGAAGGACATCACCCCCTTCTGGTCCTACCAAATGCTGAGTGACCTTCTTGGAATCAACTGAGTGAACAGAAAAAGAAGTGTGAATAATTTACGGACAATATTGCAATAATCACATGTGATGGAGCTTGTTGGAGAGTTAGCAATTTTCATCCTTAACTAGAACATGATTCAAGCATAAACAAATGACTAACAATGCGAGTAGTGGTCACTTTAACATTGGATACCATGGCTAACAATCTGCACATTTTTAGACTTTTAGGATATTGGCAATGGTCTGGCCATCTGATTATCCAACGGTGGCAACAATAATTACTTATCCAAGGTTGACTCCTTTGGGATAAAGAACTTTTGGACCTCATATTTATCCCAAATATAAATCAAAGTCAGGCACATCTCTATATACACTAAATACACAAGCAAAGCCTCACCTAGATGGGGTATTGATATTGACTAAGGCACACATTTCACTTAAAAATTACACAATGCAAGTCTTAAACAAGACACTTAAGGAAATTTTATCTCTTTTAGTGGACTCACACTACTTGTCTCAAACAGTGCTATAGTGGTTTACTTAATTGAGATAAAAACTCAATTAGAACATGACACATTTTAGTTTTCCGTCAAACACGAGGAGTGAATTGCATTAAAGACTCCAACTTTATTTCTGATGTTTGCAAGCTGAGGGCTTTCGAGTTCTACCACTTGCCCCTTGCTTTCTACCCATCTTGGACAAGTTGTTAAGAAAAATAAGTGTTCCCTTTTTTGGAGGCTGGTAGGAAATTTAAACCATGTAAGCCAAAGCCTATGTGTGCGTAAAAACTCTTACCTAAGTTATACCTCCTAACCACAACAGAGTCTAACCGTCTCTTTTTCCTCCTCCATCAATCCCTTGTCTGCCCTGTTGTAGAGCCCACCCTGTTCTCCCCAGAAAGCATCATGACTCCCCATTGTGAATAAGAAGCATTTCTTACTTTCTTAGTGCATGTGTACCACCATCAGCCTTAGCACCCAAAACAAATTAGAGCAGTGGTGCTTTTTTTCACTTCTGTAGATGTCCACAACAGATTGTTTGTATTCCAATTCTCATAAAAGTCCTATGAGTTAGGCCTTGTTATTATATCTATTACTTACAGGAATCAAATAAAGAAAAAGGATTAAGTAAGTCCAAGATCATATGGCAATTTTGTGATCAAGATGGGAAGTAAACCAAGAGGTCTGACCTCAGGGCTGTGTACTCAAGCTCTAACTAACTGTTTCTCTAAGTTATAAATGAGTGGAAAGACAGAAATCCAGATGCCTAATATTTCTACTTTAATATTTATTTTTTTTCCAAGCCAAAGTGTATCTAGCTTTATTAAAGATACTTTCTGTAAACAATCATGCTATTTCAGGCAGGACATGGGCAGACAATTGTTAACAGTATACAACAACTTTCAAACTCTCTTCTTTGATGGACTCCCAAAAATCAGAAAGCCACTATAAAGCCCAATGAAGTCTTCATCTGATGTTCTGAACAGGAAAAGTTTAGAGTGAGGGTTGACGTTTCACATTTAGCATGTTAACAACTTTTCATGAGCTGACCCTAACTTTCAGGAAGTGAAATGAAAATGGCAGAATTTATCTGAAGATCCTCAATCTAGAAATGGAACCACTGCTCTTTTGACAGGCGCCATCTCAGTGGCATCACTGGCAAGTTCAGATTGCCTGACACACTGGCAACCAATGACTGGGGATCAGGTCCCAACAGATGTCTGGGCTTAACGGAGTTAAGTCTACGCTGAAAGATGGAAAGGGAGAAGAGGACATAAAAACGAATTTGTTTTTCCATACCACAAGGCTTTTGTGTGCCAAGGTGGCCATGTGTGTCAAAGTCAGGGAATCCTTCCTCCTGGGAGACAAGAGGAAGTCTCTCAAAACTAGAAGGGAAAGGTGTTTTTTAATAGCAATACTCTGTTCAGTTTGCCTAAGAAAACTAATGAATGACAAGAAGGCTGGTGCTGTGAAGGCTGAGAACATTATTAAAATAATACTGAACTATCTTGGGGCATATAAGGAGGAGAAATACAAATTAAGCAGTAGATGTTGTTAGATTGTTGTTCAGGAATACTGTTATTAACATAACTCAGCTCCCAAATTCTGGATCCATAATTATAACCACTAGGAAGACACTTTCACAGAATCAATTTGAATCAGTAATCCTGGACTTAGTCAATCAGTTGTGAGCTGTGGTCACATTGTCCCACCATGGCAGCTGTGATTATAACCGTGTGGACGGTAGATGTGTGGATAGTTTGGGAATTGTGGATCTAAGAAGTGCAGATTTTTAAAGATGTTTGCAGGGTAAATAAAGCAATAAGTATGCTCTGAATATGCTATAGCTCATGAGTGTTTAATATATAAATGCTGTTATGAAAGAATTACTAAGAAGTGACATCAAGTACTAATTTACTTTTTTTTAGATTTCCCAATAGTAAGGCTTTAGACATAAGAAATAACATGTGTAGGGCCCTTACATAATAAATTTAATTTGATCCATTAATTAAGCTGGTATTACCTAATTAACAGATGAAGAAATTGAAACTCCCAAAGAGCAAACAATTGTATTAGTTAGGGGTCTCCAGAGAAATAAAACCAACAAAATATGTGCGTGTGTGTATTATACATGTGCAAACATATTCATAGCAAAACGAGGAGGAAATACTCATTAAAACTACAGTCTTTATTTTCCTAACTGGTCAAGACCTTATAGCTGATATATACGACTCTCTTCTGCTACCCGCTATATTACCTTTGCCTTCAAAGCATCTCAGCTGATCATTGTTCTTCACTTGCTTGGATGACCCAAACCTTTTTTCTTGAGGTGTCTGGGCCATTGGTAATCATGACTTGATTGGGTTGTTGTAGTTTTTTATTTACCTTAATAATAAGGCTCAGCAATACTACAAGCTGCCCTAAGGCTTTTATGTACTCTAGACATATGTTTTGTACCTATATAGCACATAAGTTATCTAATTTCTGCTTTGTAGTCAGAAGCAATCACCCCCGCCGGCACTGTAACTCCCTTCTAAGCCTGTTGACTCAGAGGAAGGGAAGCCCAAAGTGGCTGGGTGGTGGACCTACCTTCCAGTTCAATGAAATTGTTGTTGTGTGCCCTGGTGGAAACATTCCGTTCCCTGAAACTGAAACCTCTAGGTCAGCAAAGAACTTGTGTTTACTATTTAAGTCACTGTTCTGTCACTAGGAGTAACAGTAAATGGTCCCAGTTCCAGTCCTCCCCCCCACCCTTTTTTTTTGAGATGGAGTTTTACTCTTGTCACCCAGGCTGGAGTGCAATGGTGCGACCTCGGCTCACTGCAACCTCCACCTTCTGGGTTCAAATGATTCTCCTGCCTCAGCCGCCATAGTTGCTGGGATTACAGGCACCCACCACCATGCCCGGCTACTTTTTTGTATTTTAGTAGAGACAGGGTTTCACTATGTTGACCAGGATGGTCTCAAATTCCTGACTCGAGGCAAGCTCCTGCCTTGTCTCCCAAAGTGCTGGGATTACAGGCATGAACCACCGCTCCCGGTCTCCATTTCTAGTCCTTGATATTTAGACATGTAAATCCTTGCCATCACAGAACTAGCATCATATAATGAATGCTGATTCCTAACACAAACAACATATTGGAGATCCTTGTCCAGCCCTGCAAGGTATTGCCACCTAGTTAGTGCTGTATCTGAGTCTTCAAAAGTCCAGTCTATTGTTTTATCTATCCAGCTGCTTTAGGATGGTGGGGAACCGGGTAAGACCGGTAAATGCCATCAGGATAAGCCGATGGCTTCTTTTACTGGTAGATGTGTTCCTTTTTCAGATGCAATGCTATATGAAATATCATGATGTTTAAATAAGGCATTCTGTTAGCCCACAGATAATAGCTTTTGTGAAAGCATTATACACAGAGAATAAAAATCTGTATCCAGAGTAAACGTCTATTCCAGAAAGAGCAAAACACTGCCTCCCTCTTTTTTTTATCTGATGGAAGTGGTTAAATGTAATCAACTTGCTACCAGGTAGCGGACTGATTGCCCTGGGGAATGGTTCCATATGTCCATATGGGGGCCTCAGGCTCAGTGGTAGTCTCGCTTGCTAGTAGATTGGCTGGGTTAGTCGAAGTTGATGTTGCTGATCTCATGCATAAACTTCATCCCTGCCAGCATGGCCATTTTGTTGACGAGTCCATTGGGAGATAACAAGAGTGGCTGAGGAAAGAGACTTGTATTTGCAGGATGGATCAGCCTATCCATTTGATTGTTGAAATTTTACACTGTTAAAGAAGCATTCCTTGGTGAGCATTCACATGGGACGCAAATATCTTCATGGATTTTTATTTTTTATTAGTTTCCGTGTGTGTATGTGTGTGTGTGTGTGTGTGTGTGTGTCCCAGCAAACTCTACTCACAAACCTCTTTCTCCAATTTCTTTGTCACTCATTTTTCAATCATGTTTTCTACAAGTTCCAAACCAACCAGCCAACACTGTTCACAGCCCATGAATCATTACATAGCCAATTGAACATCTGGCCATTTTTCCTTCCAAGCACAGTTAACAGCTAGGGTCACTGCGCAAAATTCTGACCACTGGGAGACTTTTCCTTTACTATTATCCTTTGTGGATGTTCCAGAGAGGGATTGTAGTGCTGCCACTGTCCATTCTTGAATGGTGCCTGCATATCTTTCAAAAATCTCTGTAAATCAGGCCTGAGTTTCTTTTTCCTCCATTAGCTGATTGTAGGGACCTCTCCATGATGCCATAAGTACAGGCTGGGATAGAGAAGGCAGTATAACCGGAGGGGGAACTGTGGGTATTTGGGCAATTTCTTTATATTTAACTTACTTGTATATTCAGTACCTGCTTGCGTCAGATCATGTATATATCACTTACATTTGAGGATAGAGTGTTTTTGTGCATACCCAACTTTACGGCTTGGTGGATCAGGTAATTGCAGTTTATAATAAAGACATCAAGTCACATGGTAACTTTAACTTGGTGGCCCAAAGTTAAATGTTCATTCTCTATAAGACCTAGTAGCAAGCCAAGAGCTGTCACTCAAAAGGACAGTCGTTTTCTGCAGAGGATCCCATATTTTGCTCCAAAATCCTCATGTTTACTGCTTTGATTTTGCTGTCCATTACGGTAACCATGCCAATCTTGCCTTTAGCAGTTAAGTGTCACCACTTGACCCTTGTCATCTTGAGATTCAATTATTCCCAGTAGGAATGACTGACATTTCTATTGTGAGGTCTGGCCTATAAAAGAGAGTGATCACAGAGCTCTTTATTGATGCCAGGACTCTCCTTTCAGATTTATTCCTCACAGTCTTCTGGACTCCCTGTGTGGATGAGTAGGTCTAAAATAACAAATGACAAATCCGCTGTAACAGTCAAATCCCCCTAACTCATTGAATCTCTTTCTGTACAGGAATCCAAGCCATGTCTGTTATTTCTGGCTCACTTATGGTGTTCCATCTTTGGGTCCCATTTCAGGAAACCAACCAGCCAAAGGATTACAGCTCTTTCTAAGGCCCCAAGCTGCAACATTACATTAAGAAGCTCTTCTTAGTGAGTCTATGTCAATAAGTACAGCCTGATCCATCTCTATTGTCCCTTTCACCATTATCTCACATTCTTAGTTCCTTTGTCATGCATGTTTTCCAGATTTCTGTCTGTATTCATTAGAAAATTCAAGTAGTACTTTTGAAGTGTGGCACATCTCCTCATGGATTATATAATTATAACTCACTTTTAAAGGCCTGCTGGATTGTGAGCCTAGTTATGAATCTAGACAAAAATAAGGGTAGTGATGGTGGGTCCTGAGAAGAATCAACATTGTTTTACATGGCACCTTTATCAATGGAGACCAGTAGAGTTTCCTCTGGCAATGCAGTGTTAATCCCCTTAGATGGAGGTGGAAAGGCTGATACCACTGTGAGTGGAGAAGCAGATATCTATCTCTGGGAGTCGAGATGCCATGCCCCTGAGATATGGAGAACAATTCTGCTGGGTGTGGGGAGCTCTCTTACACTGCTAAAGAAAACTTACAAGAATTGAGGGGCTCAATTGCTCCAGTTTCATCAGGATCTTTCTACACTTCCCCATTCCAATTTACAGAGCCTCTTTCTTCCTCAATAAATGCTCTTGCTTTAACAGTAGACACCCTGAGGCTGGGATTTAAACTTGCATTTTAATTCAGCCAGTTTCAGGATGAGGTTGGTCATTTGGTTTTTAGCAATTTCTACACTGCTGCTGCAGGAGATAAGGGTATCCTCTCTTTTAGAGAAAAATAGAAAACATTCGGACATGTATAGTGTTTGAGCTGGAAATTCAAATCCCTAAGCTAATCTTTTTCTTTTTAAAATTTTATTTTTAAGTGATAAATAATAATTGTGTTTATGGGGTACACTGTGATGTTTAATATATGTTTACATTGTGGAATCATTAACTCAAGCAACTTAACAAATCCATCGTTTTACATATTTATTATTTTTTGTATCTTTTCCATCACCACTTTGTCCAGCAATGTTAGCATCTACCAACCTATACCATTATACTTATTAGTTTGCCAGAAATGTTTCAAGTATCTTATACCAAGTCGTTTAACTGCGTGCTTCTTATAAGTGATTGACAGGGAGTATCCAATGCAGATATTTTGCATAACTCTATAAACAGTTCACACCACAAACAATTCACATAACAAATAGCACATTCTATTTACTATGCTAAATAGAGTCATTAGCATCCTCAAACCTAATCAGATTAGAAAGTTAATTCCAGAAACCCCTTACAAAAAACCTAGAAAATTTATTCTTAAAATTCTTTTCCTCTAGAAACACTTTATGTAAAAAAATCTATATTAGGTTGTCTGGAGGAACAGAACAAATAGGATGAATGGATAGATAGATAAAGAGAATATTTATTATGGAAATTGGATTATGGAGGTCAAGAGTTTCATGATATGATGTCTGCAAAGTGGAGAACCAGGAAAGCCAGTGATGTAATTCAGTCTGAGCCCAAAGGCCTGGGAGTTCGCAAAGACAGAGATGTAAATCCCAGAAATGTCTTAGTTCAAGCAGAGTCAGAAAAAAAATGGAGTCAATTTCTCTTCCTCAGCCTTTTGTTCTGTTTAGGTCCTAAATAGAACCTAAAAGGATTTGGTGATGTCCACCCATATTAGAAAGGTGAAATTATTTTACTGAGTCCACTAATTCAAAGGTTAATCTCATCTGGAAACATCCCCACAGATACACCCAGAAATAATTTTTACTCTGGGCACAGCACACTGTGACCTGTCAAGTTGACACTGTCAATTGATGAATCAAGAGGTTCATTAATTTGGAAAGGAGAACTTTACTAAGTGTTACAGCCTGCAGGGTGGCCATTCTGACAGCCTGGGAAGTGTAGCCTCTGGCCAGAAACCAGAAACAGGCCTTTCAATGGAGAGGCAAAGGGAAAAGGAGATTATGGTGAGTGAGATGGCTGAATATACATATTTAATAAGCTATAGGAAGAGTCATGAATATGTATAAAAGGAGCATTCACAGTTAAACTTCATGGGTCACATGTTCAAAAAATGGTGTTTGAATTATCTGAGGATGGAAATTTCTGCACTCTGATGACAAATATTGAAGCAGAAGACATGAAAACCTTCACTTCACATCCTTCCAGGGTTGGACAGAGCCTTTCTGGAGACGACTGTCAGTTCTTGGGAAGGGATGCATTGTGAGCTGGCAAACTGTGACACCGGAAACTGAAAAGAGGAAGGGGGAGTGAAGTTGTGGCCTCCCATGTTTAGCTAAAGGTAATAAAGAAATGAGTTGTTCTTTTCTTGTTTGCTAGAGTTGGTTTCTGCTTGCTATTTAGGAAATAGTTCTGGTTAAAAGCTGATAAGGAAGGAGCGTACTGAGGCATGTCTAACTTCCTGTCCAGGCATGGCCAGGAACTCAAGAATCAGGAGGTTTCTTTGGGATCTCCTTGGCAAGAACATGTCCATTCAGTCAGTAGGAGGACTAGGGATTTATTTATTTCTCAACGCACAAAATTAGCAGTAGCAATGGCATACTCTTTTTCCCATAGAATTGCTTCATATTTTTACCTTTCACAATTAGAATATCAAAAGAATTTACATTAAACTTATAGTATGGTTATTTGATCTTTTTATAGATGAACTTACCCATCAACATTTGTTTCTGGCAATCAGAAAGCCATTTCTAATTTTCAGCATGATAAAACTATATATTAAATATTTTCTCTGATAATTGACAAATTTCCTCTATTTTAAATCATGTTTTGAAATTTCAGTGTTATAATACTGAAAATCATATAAGTTTAAAGCTACTGCTAGTAATTATCATTCAAATACAGATAACATAATAATAAAATCAATTACCAAATAATAAAAAACTAACCCTAGGTTATATATGACAATATATAAATGTCAGAACAGAGATTCAAATTCATGTTTGTTTGACTTTGAATTCTGGTTACTATTCCCTTTATATTGAAACTTACTGAAGTTAAGTTCAAAGAGTCTCAGAAACTTTCAAGAGTAATGAATTAATGTTGATGATTTCTTAAATTTGATCTAAAGCATTAAATTGACCTTACAAATTTCCCAAAAGTATAAAGTATCAATACAGTGAAAATTCATCAAATGCCATCACAGAGCTAAATAACAAAAATATAAAGGGCACAAATCAACCAACTACTTTCCTCTTACTTAATTTAAGCCATCAGTGAGGTGTAGTTAATAAAGGCAATACAATTTTAGATGCATAATAGAAGTTAATTGCCTAGATAATGGAAAATAATATCCTCATTGGACTATGTTGGTCAGGACACACATAGAATACTGAAATCAAATTTGTGTTCTCTAGGACTTTACTTGGACCCATGTTATGACAATTAACAATTTGGCTTATAGGTAGTTTTTAATGTATCTTTCTTCTACCATAGACTGTGAATTCCATGCATACAAGGATCATGACTTATCTAATTGGATATCATTCGCACTTAGCAGAAAATGTGGCCATTAGTATTTGCTTAGTAAAGCATTACATTCATTAAGTCATCCATTTTATCTACTTGGATTCTTGCCATAATATGATAACTAGTTTATTTGCCTCTTTCTTCTCTTCACTGAGTTCCATTCTTTACATAATTGCTCAAGCAATAAAGTAACCTCTCCAAGGTCAAACAACTAGTAAATGACAGACATTAGATTTAACCTAGGTAGACTAACTTCAGAGCTCCATTTTCAAAATCTGATTAATAAAAATATCTCAAACATAAAAAGTCACAAAATAAATAAGAGTATTTGAAGAGTGTTTTAATTTAAATGTTCCTCCCCTCCAAACTCATGTTGAAATTTAATTCCCAATGTGGCAGTATTGAGATGCAGGGCCTTTAAGAAGTAATTGAGCCATAAGGGACTAGGAGATTAATCAATTAATGGGTTAATAATTAATGGATTATCATGGGGACGGGACTAGTGGCTTTGTAATAAAAAGAGAGACAAAAACTCACATACTCAGCATGTGATATCCTGTGCAGCCTTGGGTCTCTGCATAGTCCTCAACAGTAAGAAGGTTCTCACTAAATGGTGGTCCCTAGACCTCAGACTTCTGAGTCTCTATGACTGTGAGAAATAAATTTATTTTCATTATAAATGACCCAGTTTCAGATATTCTGTTAGAAGCAACAACAACAACAAAAAAGACTAAGATAAAGAGGAATTAATTTCTCAGGCTTAGTGACAATCTCCACAAATTAATCTGTAATAAGTCTAACATTTTAAGAAAGACTTTGACAAATAGAAATAAGGAAGTGAAGAAGTAACCAGGAACATGAGCTGGCTGAAGAAAGGTCTATAGAAAGGAAAGCTGAAAGAATGAGAAAGGTTTATCTTAACAAAATCTTGTTGGAGGATATATATGTTTGCCATCTTTAAAGTATTAAGACCTATCAAGAGATTTAAGAAAAAAAAAGTATTCTGCATTTTTCCAGGATTTCTTTGGCATAAAATAGGTACTTAATAACTACTTGATTGTTAATTAAGTAATGATGAATTGGTACAGGCAACATAGAAATCAAGAACAATGTAATAAAACAAAGATCTTTAAAATTATCAGATAATTTCAACAACGCAGGCTATGAAAGGAACCATGAGGACTGAATGAAGATACTGATCATCTAGCAGTAGAGAAAATTAGAGTATTTGCCTAAATTGTTTAGCAAAATAAACAACAGTCTGGGACAAAAATGTAACAATTTAAGCCTTTTTGTTAAATGTAAATATACTGATATTCTAAAAAGGCTCTATATGGCCATATGATTGTTATTCACAATTGTAGGCATTGCACATTATGCAATTTATAACAGTGCTCCAAGTTAAGCTGTCACCATCTCGTCACTGGTGAATGTTTTACAGGATTACAGTATCTTACCTATAGTTTGCAAATGGCATAAGATCTTTGTAGATTTCAATTTATATAAAAATTAATGTACAAAATTTACTCTGTGCTTTACTGACTGTAATGCTTATTGGCTTAATATCATTTTTATAGTAGAGAGAAATGACAAGAGATTGTCATCATCATAATTATCATCAAACTTTCTTTAGCATTATGTTTTATAGAGTAACTTGTCATAAAAAGCAAGTAACAACTCATGAGTTTTTGTTCTTGCTTTTGTTCTTTTTAGACATATGGCTTTTGGCAAGGAACTCATAATGCTCTGAGTCTAAATTGTATCTTAAACAATGTAAAAAACTCCTAACTTGCATATTTTTTGGAGGATTTATGATATTAAATATAAATCATCCAGCATAGCAGATAACATATGGTGCATAACATATAATACCTGTTGTTTTTATTATGGCACAGAATAAATATCCAGTATTTGTATCATTATTATAATTGAATGGAAAAACATAAAGGAAGTGCTACAATTCTAATTTTTTATAAACAGAGTTTTAACATTGTATGTGAATACCATAAGATCACAGAAATAGTAAGTTGCAATGGGGAGAGGCATATCAAAAGTATCAGAAAATGGACGCTTACCATTTGCTCCTCCATAAAAGCAATGAAAACAATGGTAGAAATCATTAAAAACAACTTTTTTTTTTTCAGAATTCTGGAAATTCACTAAAGGCTTTCAATAATCTTATGAACATATATTAAAATGAAGTGCTAAATCTTAAAAACAACAAAGAGCTTTGTGGTGCTTTAACCTTCTCCATTTCCATTCTTGTATCCTCAGCTGGATGGGAGCATTTACAATAAGCTTTTTTGGAACTAATCTATCTGGGGAAACCAGCAGCATTGCACTGAAGGGTAGATTAGTTTTCGAGATCTCTAATAGGTCTATTCCCCAAAATTTACTATATTTTTCTATTTGATACACTCTTGAAATAGCTGCATTCATAGGGTGGACTTCTCTTAATTTGAGTTGAGTCGTAGCTAAGTTGCTGTGGAAAGCTTTATTCCTAAGGTATTTGTCGAAAACAAGTAGCAAAAATTGTTTAACGTTACAGCTAGCTGAGGTAGTAATATCACTTGGGGCAAACAAAGGCTGCACAAAATTATTAAAGGAAAATCTGGGGAATAAAATGCCCATGGGAACGTTGAAAAACTCCAATACATCTTTGAGAATATAGGAGGACATGTGTATGTGTAGCAATCTTCACATGTCCAGTAAAGGTCTGAAAGGATATTAATGTCTCACTTCTGGCTAAACTCAATGCTAAGTGAAGCTAGAAGGTAAAGGCTCATAAAAAGTTGTAATGTTCTCAGTATTGAAGTCATGACCCAACAAATACAATTTTGTGTCATTCAGCAAAGACTGGAAAACCTATAGTTCAAGGCAATTAAGAAACTATATGTTCCATCATTAAGTGAACATTAAGTTAACCAAGTAAACAGACCAGTATGCACACATAACAGAGAATATACAGGCTTACAAGAATTCACATAGGAAAGTCATTAAATAAGCCAACATCATCAGCAGCAACAACACGTAAAGAAACAAAACAGTAAACAACAAATTCTGGGGGGAGTAGTACATTTTATTTCCAGAGTTGCAATGGTATATTGTTATAAATGTTCAGTTTTCAACAAAAAGTATTTTAAAAAACTGAAAGACAAATGAAAAAAAAATGCCCATAAGCAAGGGGCGGAAAGCAGTTAATAGAACCTCTATTCAGAGAGCCCAGATATAGACTTACAGACAAAACTACATGGGCTAATATAAATATATATTACTTCAGAGAAGTAATGAACACTATGTCTAAAGAAAAGAAAGGAAGTAACCAACAATGTATCACTAAATGAAATTCTGGAGTTAAGAAGGAAAGTAACAGAAACAAAATTTACTGGAGGAGACTGCCTAAGAAAATGGCAGAGAGAAAGCAGCTTCCAGTTGGATGGACAGAGTAGTATGTGAAGACATGTCATAAACTTTTCCTCCAAGAACTGGCACAGAAACATACCAGGAAACCCAAGAAGTCCACAGATCCTTTGAAGGAGGCAGATTGCCACTGCAGGCTTTGTGGGACAGTAGAATCACTGTGAGTTAGCTTGAGCTGTGAGGCTTGTAGCCTGTGGCAAGTTCTCAGCCCACCTCATCCACTGCCTGGAAATAAACTCCACGCTATTTGTGGGGGGCACAGTGGGAGTGAGACTTACAAATTGAATAAAACTAAGGAACATGGAATTTAAATGCTGTGTAGATTTTGGATTTTATCCATAGACATATATAGGCAGTAATATAAAAATAGTTCAAATTCAAATAAAGTTTAGCTAGTAGTATTGTTTCAAGGTTAATTTCTTAGTTTGATAATTGCACTATGGTTAAATAAGATTTTACATTTAGTGGAAGTTGAACAAAAATTATACAGGAACTCAGTGTACTACTTTTTGCAACTCTTGTCTATGTTTAAAATGATTGCAAAATAAACAGTTTTTAAAATTTTACTAGAGGAGCTCAATGGCAGATTTAAGAAGTCATAATAAATAACTATTGCACCTGAAGATAGGCCAGTTGATATGTTCCTGTTTTATTAGCAGAAAAAAAAATAAAAGAAAGAGGAAAATTAAACAGAGCCTCAGAGACTTATGGAACACCACCAATCCTATCAGCCTGTGCATAATGGGAGTCCCAGAAAGAGAGGAGAAAAAGAATAGGGCAGAAATAATATTTTAAGAAACAATCACCACAATCTTTCCAAGTTTGATGAAGAACATTAACCTACACTTCCAAGAAGTACAACATACTTCAAGGAGAATATATTCAAAGATCTAAATGGCAAGGCATATTATAGTAAAACTATGAAAAACCAAAGACAGGGTCTTGAAAGTAGCACAATAAAAATGATTCATTACATTACAGGGGATTGTCAATAATAACATCAGCTGATTTTTTTTTTTTTTAATTTTAACTTTTATTTTAGACTTAGGGGTACATGTGATGCAGGTTTGTTACATGGGGATACTGTATGATCCTGAGGTCTGAGGTACTATGCTTTCTGTCACCAAATAGTGAGCATGGCATCCAACAGTTTTCCAACCTTTTCCCCACTCCCTCTCTGTCTTCTCTAGTAGTTACCAGTGTTTATTTTTACCATCTTCATGTTCATGAGTACTCAGTGTTGGGCTGCTACTTATAAGTGATGATGTGTGGTATTTGGTTTTCTGCTCCTATATTAATTTACTTACAATAATGACTTCCAGCAGCATCCATTTTGCTGAAAAAGATATGATTTTATTATTTTTAATGTCTGCATAGTATTTCATGGTGTACATGTACCACAATTCTTTATCCATTCCACTATTAATATGCACCTAGGTTTATTCTATGTGTTTGCTACTGTGAATAGTTGAGCTGACTTCCAATTAGAAATTATGGAGGCCAGAAGGTAGTGGATAATATGTTAAAGTGCTGAAAGGAAGAGACTGTCAACTAACAAAAATCTTTCATGCTAAAATGAGAGTTTATTAGACAGTAAATTGCATCCACATGAAGAAATAAACATAACTACGTAAGTAAATATAAAAGACAATAAAATGTATTTGTGTTTATAATAGTTTCTTTTTATATATTACTTTCTTAACACTAACATGTATGTTTATTGCAGCATTGTTCACAATAGCAAAGACTTGGAACCAACCAAAATGCCCATCAATGATAGACTGGATAAAGAAAGTGTGGCATATATACAGCATGAAATACTATGCAGCCATAAAAAAGATAAATTCACGCCCTTTTCAGGGATATGGATGAAGCTGGAAACCATCATTCTCAGCAAACTAATACAAGAACAGGAAACCAAATGCCACATGTTCTCACTCATAAGTAGGAGTTGAACAATAAGAACACATGGACACAGGGAGGGAAACATCACCCACCAGGGCCTGTCAGTGGGTGGGGGCCTAGGGAAGGGATAGCACTAGGAAAAATACCTAATGTAGATGACAGTTGATGGGTGCAGCAAACCGACATGACACATGTACACCTATGCAACAAACATGCATATTCTGCACATGTATCCCAGATCTTTAAGTATAATTGATATATATATATATATCACTGATAAATTAAATTATAAATCTGTTAGGGTGTTTATAATGTTTGAAGATATAATTTATATGATAGTAGAGGCACAAATGAGAAAGAAGTAAAGAGAGTTACATTAAAATAATTGGTTTGTAGACTATGGAAATTATGTTGGTATTAGTCCAAATCAGATTATTTTAGTTTAGGTGTTAGCAGTAATCCCAAAGGAAACCAATAAGCAAGAAACTGAGCACACTGTAAATTAGTGTCAAGAAAAATAAAATTGTGCATTACAATGTTTCTACTTAACACAGAAAAAAACGTAGCAATGAGAGAATCTGAGAGAGGAGAAAGACAAGAAAGGCATCAATATATTGAAAACAAAGAGAAAATTTTATAAATGAATCCTACATAATCAGTAATTATATCAATCATAAATAATTTAGACATTACTTCAAAAGGTAGTGGCTGGAGGAATGCATTAGAAAGACATGATTCAACCATATTCTGTGGATAAAACACATACTTCAGATTTAAATGATCAAATAATTTGAAAGGGAAAGTATGAAAAAAGAGATTTCATGTAGATGTTAACCAAAAAAGACCAAGAGTGGTCATACAAATATCAAACTAAATAGATTGTATATTTAAAAAGAAGTTACTAGACATAAAGAAGACATTTTAAATGCTAAGAGAGTCAAACCACCAGGAAGACATGACAATTATATATGCATCTAACTACTGACTCAAAGAAGAAATAGTTCAACAGTAAATAGTTGGAGACTTAGCATCTTGCTTGCATAATTGGTAGAATTAGGAGACAGAAGCTTCAGAGGGAAATAGGAAACTTAAACAACACAACAAACCAAATAGACCTACTAGACATCTATAGAACACTTATCCAACAGCAACAAAATACTTATTTTTTTAATTGTACAAGGTACATTTTCATGATAGAGCATATATTTGCCCATAACACAAACTTTAATACATTTTAAATCATACAACAAATGTTCTTGACAACAGTAGAATGAAATTAAAAGTCAATAACAAAAATTAGGAAAATTAATAAATATAAGGAAATTAAACAATATATTCAAATAAAATTTGTGGCAAAAAATCACAAAAGAAATTATTTCTAATTTCCTCTTCTAATTTCAATTTCTTTGAGAAAAAGTAAACAAAAGCATAACATACCAAAATTTATAGGGTGCAGTCAAAATCGTGCATGAAATAAAATTTATCACTCGAATTGTCTATATGAAAAATGTCTCATTTCAACTGATATGTTTGGATTTATGTCCCTGCCCAAATTTTGTGTCAAATTGGAATCCCCAGTGTTGAAGGTGCAACCTGGTGGGAGGTGATTGGATCATGGGGGCAGACTTCCCTCTTGCTGTTCTCCTAATAGTGAGTGAGCTATTCTGAGATCTGGTTGTTTAAAAGTGTGAGGCACTGACCCCACCCCATTCTGCTGCTCCAGCCATGTAAGACGTGCCTTCTTCTTCTTTGCCTTCTGCCATGATTACAAGTTTCCTGAGGCCTCCCTTGTCATGTTTCCCATACAGCCTGCAGAACCATGAGCCAATTAAACCTATTTACTTTATAAATTACCCAGTCTCAGATAGTTCTTTATAGCAATGTGAGAACAGACTAGTATAGAAAATCGGTACCTAGGTGATATGATTTGGCTGTGTTCCCACCCAAATCTCATATTGAATTCACATGTCTTGTGGGAGGGACCAAATGGGAGGTAATTGAATCATGGGTATAGGTATTTCCTGTGCTGTTCTTACGTTAGTAAGTTTCATGAGATCTGATGGTTATTAAAAGGGGAAGTTTTCCTGCACAAGCTCTCTTTGCTTGCTGCCATACATGTAAGATATGACTTGCTCCTCCTTACCTCCCACCATGATTGTGAGGCTTTCTCAGCCACATGGAACTGTAAGTCCAATTAAACCTTTTACTTTTATAAATTGCCCAGTCTTAGATATGTCTTTATCAGCAGCATGAAAGCAGACTAATACACTAGGAGTGGGGCATTGTTATAAAGACACCTGAAAATGTGGAAGGGACTTTGGAACTAGGTAATGGGAAGAGGTTAGTACGGTTTGGAGGTCTCAGGAGAAGAAAAGAAGATGAGGAAAAGTTTGGACTTCCTATGTATTTATTAAATTGTTGTGACAAAATGCCTTATGAGGAAAAACTACCGTCCTCACACCAGACTCTATGTGCAGCCAGGATATCAGTCTGTAAAGGGAGATGCTCCAGCTTCCACTGTGGCTAAGAGAGCTCCAGACACATCTCAGTCCACTTCCCTGGAGGGTGCAAGGCCTAGACATTGATGGTGTCCATGTGGTGTTAAGCATGTGGGTACACAGAAGGCAAGGGTTGAGGCTTTGGAGCCTCAAGCTAGATTTCAGAGAATGTATGTAAATGCCTGGATATTCAGGCAGAAGCCTGCTACAGAGGAAAAGCCCTCATGGAGAACCTCTACTAGGGCAGTACAGAGGGGAAATGTGGAGTTGGAGCCCCTACACGGAGTCCCCAATGGCACACTGCCTTGTGGAGCTGTGAGAAAAGGACCACTGTCCTCCAGATCTCATGATGGTAGATCCACAAACAGCTTGCACTATGCTCTTAGAAAAGCTGCAGGCACTCAACACCAGCCTGTGAAAGCAGCTGAGGGAGCTGTATTCTGCAGAGCCACAGAGGTGGAGATGCCCAAAGTCTTGGGAGCTCAACCTTTGCATCGGTGTGGCCCGGATGTGAAACATAGTGTCATAAGAGACTATTTTGGGCTTTAAGATTTAATTACTGCCCTGCTGGGTTTCAGACTTGCATGGGGGCCTGAAACTCCTTTGCATTGGCTGATAGCTCCCTTTTGGAATGGATATATTTACCCAATGCCTGTACCCCCATTGTATCTTAGAAGTAACTAATTTGTTTTTCATTATATAGGATCATAAGTGAAAGGGACTTGCTTTGTCTCAGGTGAGACTGGACTGTGGACTTTTGAATTAACACTGAAGTAAGTTAAGACTTGTGGGACTGTTGAGAAGGGATACTTGTATTTTGCAATGTGAGAAGGAACGAGATTTTTAAGGGAACAGGTATAGAATGATATGATTTGACTCTGTGTCACCACCCAGATCTCACATGGAATTGGAATCCCTAGTGTTAGAAGAGAGGCCTGGTGAGAGGTGATTGGATCACAGGTGCTGTTCTTGTGACAGTCAGTGAGAACTCAGGAGATCTGGTTGTTTAAAAGTGTGTGGCACCTATCACCTCTCACTCTTCCCCAGCTTCAGCCGTGTAAGATGTGCCTCCTTCTTCTTCACCTTTTCCCATGATTTTAAGTTTCCTGAGGCCTCCCCAGTCCTGCTTCCTGTACAGCCTGCAAAACTGTAAGTCAGTTAAACCTCTTTTCTTATTAATTACCCAGTCTTAGGTAGTTCTTTATAGTAATGTGAGAGCAAAGTAATACGTCAATATTCTGATCTTCTACCATAAAATTTGGAAAAAAGCAAACTAAAAACAAAATAAGCAGAAGAAATAAAATTATATGTTATACAAACTGTATAAATATAAGTAAAGCTAATATAAATAATATATATTGGGAGAAATAACTGAAACAGAATAAAATAACAAATGAGTTGGTTTTTGGCAAATATTGGCAAATGTTTAGCCACACCAGGTAAAAAAAATGAAGAAAATACAATAATAAAATCAGAAATGAAAAAATGTGCATCACTAATGACCTCACGTAAATAGAGAGTATTATGATGAAATACTATGAGAAATTATACACCTATAAATTAGGTAATCCAAATAAAAAGAAAAATTTTTTTGCAATGGAATATTATTTGATCACAAAATGAAGTACTGATACATGCCACAGAATGGATGAACCTTGAAAGCCAAAGCTAAATGAAAGAAGCCAGTCAAAACATTACATATTTAATATGTAGCTACTGTAATGTTGCAAAATGTAATTATATATATAACAAATATTAGACCATTACTATAAAAGGTCTCAAATTAGCAAATCTATATAAACAGTAGTAGTTGCCAGGAGATGAGAGGAGTGAAAAATGAAGGGTGGTTACTAACAGGTACCTGGATTTATTTAAGCTTAGGGAAGTATTCTAAAAGTTAGTGGTAGTGATTGCACAACTCTGAATATAATAAAAACTAGTGAGTTTACATTTTAAAAGACTAAAGTTTTTGACACCTATGTCATATCTCAAAAATTGTTATAAATGTAATAGGTAGCCGAAATAAGATTTAAATGTAGATCTCACTACAGTTTCATTCCAGTGTGCATACCATAGTAACTCTATGAATTTAACCCACATTCAGCCTTAAACCAAGAAAATAACTTTACAGTTTCATGTATTCATTTAATCTTAGTACTTTCCAGACTCCAGAGATATCCACATATATCATCTCATTTTGATTCTTCCCAAACCCAATTGTGAAATTTGATTATATGATCTCTATTACTGTCCCTGTGTAGTGGCAAAGAAATCTTGGAACCAAAGATGATAGTAGGTGTAACCAAATTTACAAATTTAAAAACTGGCAGATAAAGTTTGTCAAAAGTCTGTTGGTGCCCTGAGCCATATTCACTAGGATCATCTGTACTATTGCACTTCTGGTTGACAGAATTTACGTACAGAAGTAGTCTCCCTTCTCAAACACCTTCAGTGTTTTATTTTTCAGCTTTTATGCCCAGGGATTTTGTCAGAATCTTTTTTCAGCCTGTAAAATTAGCACTGGGAATTCATATTCTGGGATTTCCTCAGCTGAAAGACATGGAAGTCATGGGTAATTGCCTTAGGTGCTCATCCTTCAGAAGAAGAATTCTAAGAAACAGGTTTATCAGAGCATGCTGGAGGAGACCCGGTTGCCCCAGCAGTAACAAGTTTAATAATTAAGTTGCAATTTATTTTCTTCATCGCATTTTTTATTCTTTCTATTCCATCATGTGCACCTTACTTTTAGAGCAAACTTCAAAATGAGCTTATATATTCCAGTTGTTTTCTCAGGTTCTGCATTTCTACAAAACACAAACTAAGGCAGATGTAAATATGAGTAATTGGGAAATGTGTCACAATGAAGCTTCCACCTCAAAATAATGTGTTGGCAACATGGTAAGAACATATTTTAACCTCCATCTTTTCTCCAATACTTATTTTATTTTCAGTTTCCGTGGATCCAAATTATAGCTTTATATATCTTCATATATACCATGTTGGAAGTGGCTGACAACTGAGATATCTTATCATGTTTCCCTCACAAGCCCTGCCTATTAAAAATATGCACTAATGACAGAACTGTCAATGCCCTTTAAAGCATGTCATATATACGTTTCTTTACTAATATACAAATTGGAGAGGGCATCTCCTAATTATGAAGCCCATCTGGGTGCCTATATTAACTATAAATAGACAATAGAAGAGAAAAATACATTTTGTTCTGAGAAAACTATTTATTTTGGGAACTCATATATTTTGAAAATGATGCCTTTATACTCAAGGTAAATCAAACTAACTCTATAATAATTACCTGTTTTGTACTCAAGGTAAATCAAACTAACTCTATAATAATTACCTGTTTTGACTTTCGAAATTGAGTGCATTATGAACACTTTCATTGAAAGGTTAATACAAGAGTACCCAGAGGTCTTTTAAATGGAGCTACAATTAGATGGAACTATAATACTCTTTACCATGCTGTGTTTCCCATTAGTTGGTGATCAAAAGAAAAATTCCAAAAAAGATCAGTAGGATGCAAGATTTATTACAGACTGGTTCAGTAGTGTAATCACTAGCTAGTGCAATCTCAGCATGAATGAAGTCCCCAGAGAGTCAGTTGCTATCTGATAGCACTACAGAGGGGAGAAATCAAATGACTTCTAGAATGTAGATTGGTTTAAGTTGCATTACACAGGAAAGGATTATATCTCATACTGTCATCCATCCTGGCGTCTGAGAACAGCGCATCTAAAACATCTAATTTCCACAGAAGGTATACATCAACTTTGCTGCATAGCCTGATTCAGCAACTCCTGAGAAGAAAGGGAAACTTCACCGCTGCTATGTGAAAACAGCTGCAATTAATTATAGCATGCTTTCGGTGCTTCTTGCCAAGGACAAAAGCCTAATTTTTCATTACTTTTCGATTTATATCTATTATGTTTATCATTTTCTCTTGACATTACAAATCTAAAACATAGAATTTCCTCTTCTACAGCAATCATTGCAATAACTATTGAAGGGCATTGGGAATAACAGAAGAAACAATAAAATTGAATACTTAAGACTCAGGATCTAGTTCTGTCAAAATCTGACTGTGTGAAAGTAAATGATTTAACTTACCTGTGCCTCAATAAACTCATCTAGAAATGGAATAATCATAACTGAAATTCCTAAAAAAAGAGGTCGGAATTTTACAGTTTTTAGATTTTATTTCAAATTTTATCTAGAGCTATGCTAATGGAATGTAGGTATTTCTAAACACTGCTAAGACAAAGTAACTGTACTGAATAATTCACATTTGTATTTTAAATCTGTTTTGTCTATTGATTAAAATAACATGAATAGTTTAGTATAAGGAACAGAGTAATAAAATACCTTCCAAAAATAATCATATTGTTGGTACATCAAATCAAAGCATTTCATTGGAATATCAAATCAAATCTGTGTTAGTCAATGTTAGGCAATAATGAAGTAGAATATATATTTAGCTCTTTCATTTGGCAAGATCCAGAATGAAATACAGTTCATAACAAATCCTAGTATTTCTTAATTCTTCTGGGTGTTATTTCAGATTCAGAAGAGAACCCAGAAGGTGGCTGGTAAGAGCATACTGATGGTGCATTCCAAGTTCTTTCTTGGATACACATAAAAAAAATTGAACCTGGCAAATTGTCTAGCAGGGGACGTAGCTTCAGCATAACTAAAAAATACTGTTTATAGTAACTTGCCAATGGAAATCAGTGTTATTCTAGATCCCCCACTGAATTCCTGCCTCTATGGAGGAATTTAGAATAGTTTACATATTTTTCATCTAGGCTCTTCACTTACTATAATTCTGCTATATCTCTCCAAAGGCTTACATTACAAATCTGAGTGTTATATATTTTCCCCACTCCTCTGTTTCATTAATTTTAATAAACATACTCTGGGTCACTTGAAATTATTATTATTTTTAATTAAAATTTTTATTACAACCAAGTCTGTAATCTTTAAGAGGTTAAAGAGAGAAAATATGAGCAATTCAGTATCCATTAATTTCACAAATTATGTACAATGGATAAATCCCTTGAGAAACACGAAGTTGTAAAACTAATTTTAGTGCAATTAGATAAATCAAAGGGTAATATATTTATTACAGATATTGAAATCATTCTTAAAATAGCCAAAAAGGGAATTTCCAGAATCCATTGATTCACTGATGAATTTTCCCAAGGATTTAAAGAAGAAATAAAACCACTTCTTCAGAATGACTTGCAGAACATAGAATAGGGGACATTTTTTCACAAATTAAGAAGGTCAGCATTATTGTGAAGCTAAATATGGACAAAAATATTATAAAAACAAAAAATCAGAAAAAATTTATTAAGAACAGAGCTACAAATGTTCTCAACAAAGTATTAGCAAATCAATTTAACAATTGATAAGAGAAAAGATATATCACAACTGATTTATTTTTATCCAGATAATTCAAGGATATTTCATTATTGAAGATGAATTAATGTAACTAATAATATTGAGTAGTCAAGAAAAAAATAACAAGATATTTAAGTAGATGCAAAAAAGCATTTCACAAATTTCAACATCTAATTATAAAAAAATTTTTGAGAAAATTAATTGAGGGACTATTTATTACCTGATATAGTACACCTACAAAATCCTACATCTAACGTAATTTTAATGATGACACTAGACAATTCATTCTCAAATCAATAACAAAGAACATACACTTTAAACAACTGTATTCGTTATATTACTGGAAGTCCTATCTAGTACGAGGCAAGAAAAAGAAATAAATATACAGAGTGGAAACTAAAAAAAAGATCTTTTTACAGGTGACAACTATCTGCATTACATTTCTTTTTAATTATTTGTACAGTTTTAAAACTAGTAACTCAGTTCATCCAGGTCTTGAGATACAGGGTTAATATGACAAAAATCAATTTGATTTATATTCTATCTATAAACAACTAGCAATAAAAATTTAAAAACAGTTTTTCTTACGGCATCAATCCAAAATAAATTGTTTGAAATAAATCTAACCTTTGTAAAATATTGGGTGCTAAAAACTAAAACACTGAAAAAAATAGTTCAGTGATAATACAAATAAATAAGTATGTCATGTTTATGCATTAGGAGACTCAAAATTATTAGAAATCAACTCTTACCAAATTAATTTAAAACACATGAAGTTGTACAACACTTTTCACCATGACTGTAAGTTCATAAAAATTCAAAATAGTTCTAAAGAAAAACCAAAATATAATTCACAGTTTTTTGATAATAAATATTCTATTATACACTTACAGGTTCTGACTTTAAATTTTAAAATGTCATAAAACATACTTTTTCCTGTTTCAATCATAACCAGAATGTTCAGAAGAATACTAGTATATTTCCAGACTGTCTCTCTGCCTGATGATGTAAAAGTCTAAATCAAAATTCGACTCAAATCTCTCCTTCCTCATAAAGCCTTCGAATAGTTACTTCTTTCTGCTCAAAACACTAACATAGGCCTATTGTATTTTCTTCATCAGTATTTCATCTTATTCTAGGGTCATATTTTTATAGGAATATAGTCCAAAAATATAAAAACTAAGGATTTTTTTAATTGAATGAGAACTTGGCAAAGATTGAATAGAAAAAGCTATAGCAAATAATTTTTCATCTATGTATTGGAATTTGGGGGCAATTAAAATTGTGTTGTCATTTGTTTTAAGCACCATGCCTTGGAATTGGGACAAACTCTATATAATAGCATCTATTTTCTATATCTATTAGCTATTATTTTTTCTGATAATGTTGATATATAAATTACTTCAAGATTTTTAAATTGTTTTAAGTTGACACATAAGAATGGTACATTCTTATGGAGTACAATCTGTTCTTTCAATACAGGCATATATGAACCATATTTATCCAATTAGATTTTGATAGTTATGACATTATATATAATGAGATCTTACATAGCAGAAATGATGCTAAGAAAACGCATTAATATATCCATCAAACCTAAAGTGGGTAAGGATTGTGCTTAGACAGATTTTATAGAATCCTTGATGGATTGCCTTACCAAATAGTTGTTTATTTTTCTCATATTCTGTAATAGAGCATTTCAGTAATGGTGGGACAGAAATATGAAGATATGAAAGAACCAAGCTCTTTTGAATTTTCATTTGGACATTTGTAACATCTTAAAAATAAATTCTATCCTTATGGTCTCAAGATGGCTACTCTATCATCATTCACCAAATCTGTTTTCTAGCCTGAATGAAATAACACAGCATAGAAAAACAGTATGACCTATAATGAGTAGAACAAAATTTAACTTCTATTTATAACTTATTTAAGGGATTATCCCTGGTTGCAAAGGGCAACTATGAAGCTGTTCATTGGGTCTAATTCTATCCCACATAGCATAAAGATTTCTTCTGATCATAATGAAGAGAAGTATAATTTTTGGAGAAACAAAAAGCAGAATTTTCCACAAATGTATAATCATCATCAAGAATTTAAAGGAATGACTTTGTGTTGTTGGTCAACTATTACTTAATGATCAGACAAAATGATAGGTGTTAATTTTATATATTTTACTCTTTTAAAAAACCGAAGTAGCATGGGTAACTTGCATATGAGCATTTAAGTAGTGAGTTCCAAAATTTAGATTTGAATCAAGTCTTCTGAATCTCAGTTCTCAGTTATTATGCTCAAAATAGGCTTCTATCTTATTTTGTGACCATATAATAAAAAACTGAAAAAATAGAGTTGGATTATAAAGAAACTCTCTGGCTTTTGTTAACAGAATTTTTTTTTAGAACAGCACAAACTTTTAGAAAGAAGCTTGACACTAATATGATACAAATGTGAGACCTAAACGATACCCCTGTAGAAAAGCCTCCCAAAGGCAACATTAAATCTTCATCCATTAGATTCAACTTCAGTGTTCTGCAAAACTTCTGTCCCTAAAGTAGATTCCAATAAACAAGACTGATTTAGTTAGCAAGGACAATGTAACACTGATGCTACCACCATCCTTCAAAGCTTTGCACAATTGCACATTATTGTTTTCCTGTACCTAGCTTTCAACATAAGTCTTAAGAGCCTGTATGTCAGCATAATGTGAGGACTGCATCACTAGTCTAGCTACAAATTTTCTTCACAGGAAAATAAATGGTGTTTATCTTTACTGTTATTTCTGACCCTTCTGGCTTGACCCCTGTATTGCATTTTATTATAAAGAAGATTCAGACCTTGAAAGGAGTTAGGTGTGTATTTGATAACAGCAAACTATGTTTGAGTTTCCTTTTTCCTCCTAAACCATGATTTCAAGTCAGCATATTATTTTATTTTATGAGTACACATTAAGCCGTGTATTATTTCTTGTGGTTTGCATAAATTTAACTGGTAGTAATTACTTAAATTTCCTCAGTTCTTTGTAGTACCATAGGTAGAATTTTATTGTGTATTACAACCTTGTTTATTGGTAAATTTAACCTCTCACTTTTGTTAAAATTCTCCTTAGAGAGTGTAGTTCTGTGATTTTATTTTCTCAGATAATTTAATTGTGTAATTTTATCAATAGTCCTAATAAGTTATTTCTACATTCATTCTCTTTCACTGCTTTAATTCGGATATTTTAAATTGTATATCTCTTTGACTCTTGAATGTAATGATTTAGTAGAAATGATGTAAATCCGGAGCTATGAAACCTGAGTTAATATTTCTATGCCATTTTAGTAATCAAGTATCCTTAGGACAAATACCTTAAGATTTTACTGTTTTAATTCTTCCTTTGAAATATGATGATAATAATGTTAGTCCTATCTACTGCACATGAATGCTTCAAGCATCAAATGTGTGTAAAACCATATAGTGCTAAAAAACTCTGCTATGTATACAATATATACATTATTTTAGTATTTATACATTTTATCTAGTAGTATCTAATATTTATCTGACACATCCTGCGATCTAAGATCATTTCTGAAGATTATATTCCATTCTGACAAAGAAAATGTTAGTACTTTTTTGTGTAATATTATAGATAGAATTATGGCTATGGATTTCTGTTGAAAGCTATGGATTATTTCAATTTAGACAGCCTAGCACCTTAGAAAATTAATTTGCCTTCGTGAAAATTTTGTCAAAGAAAATATATTGCAATCTTATTAAATACATTTACGGAGATTAAAAAATAATTCTTCTCCTTGAGGAGCTTCCTGGAGGAGAAGGAGTAATCACAACAGTGAGACAATAGCCATAATGAAACAACAGAGAAAACACAGTAGGAATAAAGGTGGGAAATGATTGATGGCTAAGTTAATGCCAAGATAGTGTGAAATTAAAAAATAAAGAAGCAACTGTAATCAGGGTTGACTAAACAGAGAGTTTCTTTTATCATGGCAGTAGAGCTTATTTGGGAGAGTTTCTTAAGAAAATGGCAGTATTTTTTCACTTGATGGATTATTGGAAGTGATTCCATTAATCACCTTTCAGAACTGTTTGGGACACTGTGTCAATGCTCAAAGTTGAGGCATACAAAATAAATTGGTATGATAAATTTGGAACAGTTACAAAGAAGAATCATACACATCAGAAATTTAAAGATAAGCACTAAGATACAACATCACAAGGTTCAGTATGACCATATCGACATATTTTTGCATGTGTAAGCTGGACTGAGTCCCTTTAATTAGTAGAAAACATCAAAGCACCTTAAAGCTTGATACATATTGGATTGGTTATTCTATGCATTGCCTTCCACAGTATTTGGCTCTTTTTGTCTTATAGCTTAATTAAATAATCTCTTCCTTTTTAAAATTGTTGACATCCTTGTGTTTCTTCATAAAAGAATTTGAGAACAACTGTTCCTCTTATGTCTACTTTGAAAAATGGACCAAATAACTCATAAGATAAAAGTTAAATAAGCCCCTGGGAGGTCTAGAAAAGTAGTTGCTAGTTTTAAAGCTGTGATGTTAGCACACATCTTTTGAGGATAAAACAGCGCTTCATAAATTATTCTTACAACTCCATAGAACAAATAAACAAAGGGAATCATATAGAATTCTGTAACATATGCAGACTTTGACAGTTTTAATGGCATTTGGATTTTATTAGTCATTTGGTAATATAATTTTCCTAAAATAGAGAATGTATTATGTATCTATACTGTTTAGTGGACTTAGGATTTTTTTTTCTCCTTTAGCATGAAGTCCAAGCACTAAGCCAAGAATATGAAGAGCAGAGGTTTGTAACCTCGCTCATCTTTTATAGTCTTTATTTGTGCTGTCATTCTATATTGCTTATACTTCTGAAACACTGGCTAATGTATCACATTCAAATTAGTGTCTTCTTCTTGAAATGTCCTCACTATCTCCCAGTTAAACTGCTGTTTATCATCTAAAACACAAGAATCTTGTCTCCTGTCTTCATCCTTTTCTGATATTCTTGAGATGAAATTAACCAATCCTCCTCTTGGGTCACTCTTAAACTTTGTTCAGGTTTAATAGCAAGAATTACTAAATATGTGTAGAGACTCAACACTTCAATAATTGCCCTTCTATCATCCATGTCAGTGTTAATTCATCTTGTTACCGATCCTGAATGCTGTAGATAAAATTCTAATGAGGCCCTCATTCATGCTCTGAGTGACTTCCCCTCTTGACTAACCTTTGGCACTTTCCCCATAACCACAAGCCTGGAGTAAATTCAGTGATGAGATTTATCTATACAATTTCCCAAGGAGATGAGAATTTATCCAATTTTACCCGGATATTTTTGCTTTTTGTTTTGATTCATTCTCTCTCTTTCTCTTTTCAACCACATGCTCACTTATTCTTTTCCCTTACTGCCTTAATTGTATTTATGTCTCAAACTCCCCTTTTATATTTTACTAGTCACACACACGAAATACCAGAAAGACTGGACTAGTTAGTTGTTTCAATTTCTTCATAGTTCATCTTTGGATTATGTGGCTCATCCTGTGATATCAGTAAGAGAAGGCACCGAGTGGCTTTCAGTGGTAATTACATGTTTTAGTCAAAGTGTAGCATTTTATTTTCTTTACATTTCATTAGTTAAATTAAGTCACCTGATCTCACTCATCTGTAAGGGACTGGGGAGGGTGGACATTTTTGTGCCTGGAAGAAAAGAACTGTATATTGGAGATCAATAGTAGCATCTAACACATATGCTCTTTCTTATTTTGTTTGTAGGCTTTATATCTGCCTTACTATTAAGTTTCTGATTATTATTTTACTTCATAATTATTATTCAATCCTCATTTCCTTTACTAGCTCTTTGGTATTTGACATATTTAATTATCTATTAAGTTTTTTTCTATACAGAATTCCATTTTTCTGGCCAGCTCTTTTCTCTATGCTCCTTTTTAACTTCTTCATTCATACTTTTTCTAGTATCAAGTCTTTTAACATGCATGACTCTCAAGGTACTATTCTTATGCCTCTTTTATGAAATGCCATTTACTTACATTATTTTACTATTCATGTATGCCTTGGTGCCTCTTATTTTTACATGTTTTTCTATTCTTTCACCTTTTCATCTCACACTTCTTACATGAAGTAATTTTTCACATGCATGCACACCAAGAACTCATACATGCGTGCACACCAAGAACTCACTACTCATCGCAAACACAAACTTAACTCAATGCATTTACCCAGACTCAGTCTTTCTTCAGTGTCTTCTTCTTTTAAATTATCATCTTACTGATGATGAGATGAATCTATTACTAGACCATAATGTAATTCCTCTTTCACAGTTTCCTCTCTAGTAACCAATAAAACATTAATTGAAGAGACAGTTACTTATCTCCTACTATGAGACATAAAAGTAAGGTACATATAAATACAAAAATGTGTAATTGTATTAGTCTGTTTTCCAGTGCTATAAAGGAATACCTGGGGCTGGGTAATTTACTTGAAATTAGATTTATTAGGCTCATGGTTCTGCAGGCTGTACAAGATGCCTGATGCCAGCATCTGCTTCTGGTGAGGGTTTCTGGGAGCTTCCAAATCATTGGCAGAAGGGACAGGGGAGCCATCATCATATGGTGAGAGAAAGAGAAAGAGGTGCTGTTTTTAACAATCAGTTCTTACACAAACTAACAGTGAGAACTCACTCATTACCATGAAAAGGTCATGAAGTCATTCATGAAAGGTCACTCACATGATCCCAACACCTCCATTAGGCCCACCTCCAACATTCAGGATCAAATTTCAACATGATATTAGGAGAGAACAAACATTAATAAAAAAAAGTTTTGTCCTTGAGTTGTCCATACAAGTAGACAGGTTAGGAGGGGCACAGTGGCTCATGACTGTAATCCCAGCACTTTGGGAGGCTGAGGCAGGCAGATCACTTGAGGTCAGGAGTTTGAGACCAGCTTGGTCAATATCATGAAGCCCCATCTCTACTAAAAATACAAAAATTAGCTGTGGGTTGTGGCAGGTGCCTGTAATGACAGCTACTTGAGAGGCTGAGGTAGAAGAATTGCTTGAACCCAGTAGGCAGAGGTTACAGAGAACTGAGATCACACTACTGCACTGCAGACTGCATGACAGCATGACTGTCTCAAAAAAAAAAAAGTAGATAGGTTACACAATTATAACATTGAAAAATGCAACATATTTTGAGATGTCCTACAAATAAACCATAGTTTCTGATGAGAAATTAGAGTCATGTAAGTTCATTGAGGCTAAGTCCCAAATCATTTTAGAAAATAGTGTAGTTTTGCATTAGTTTGCTAAGGCTGCTAAACAAGACACCATGAACTAGTTGGCTTAAGTAATAGCCATTTACTTTCTCACAGTTCTGGAGGCTAGAAGTCCAAGATCATGGTATCATAGGGGTTTGTTTTTCTTTATGAGTCTTCCTTCTTAGCCTTTCAGATGAACACCTTCTTGGTGAGTATGCACATAGTCTTTTCTTTGTGCATGTACACCTTTGGAGTCTGTGTGTCCACATTTCTTCCTACTCTAAGGACATCAGTCCTATGAACCTCATTTTAACTTAATAGTTCTTTAATGGCTCTATCTCCAAATACTGTTGCATGCTGAAGGACTGTGGTCCACAGCTTCAACATATGAATTCTAAGGGGATGTGTGGGCACACTGTAACACCAAACTTTATTTTGACTGTTGTAGAATTTAAACCTTTTAAGTCACCTTTATATGTTTTTGCTTCATCTTCCAAAGTGGTTTTCCCACAGTAGTCATAATAAGTAATTATTTATTGAAATAATGCTTATATATCAGAAAATAAATAAGAAATTATCTCATATGACTCGCTACATTGACAATATTAATTTTGTAGAGCCTTTATTTCACTCAATTATCTTAAAAGAGAACTTTGCCTTACTACAAATATTTCCAATTGTTGTGAACCCCTTCAAGACATATGCATGTGTAGCAAAGATGATGAAACCTGAATTCACTGCCTTGGTTTTCAGGCAGATCCTGAATGAATATCTGAGTAATCGTTTGTAGAGCATTGAAATCCAGAGGCTTTTTAAGACTGAAATCCTGGAATAGTAGAGATTTTATTTTTAAAACCATGTAGCTTTCAATTTTAAAACATATAGAGGCTTAATAATTTTATTTCTTGTATATTTTATGTTGGCATATTAAATAATATATAAAATTTTTGACATTTTATTATTTCAGAGTAGAGAATCATCAGTAGTATTTAACTTAATGGTTATGGATGAATAGTTTAGTTTTTAAGCCAATATGTTTTAAAGACATTTTCCTTAAGTAAACTAAAATAAAAATATTGTGTGTGGCTAAATTTTAATCATATATGATATTAAATTACAAAGCCATATTAAAAATTTCTTTATTGTTAAATTAAATAAGCAGGAAATATGTATCAAATAGCTCCAAGTGCACTTCAATGGAGTTAATATTTATTAACAGCAAATAAATAATATAATAATATATGTGAAATATTTTTCATGTGTTTTACAAATGTTACATATTTAAACCCCCAGCAACAACATGAAATATATGGATTACTATTACTATTATTATTATTCAATATATTCTTATAATGTGGAAACCAAGGTGCTTAGAGGTGAACTGTTTTGCCTAAAGATAGATAGTTCGTAAGCTTGAAAGCTAAGACTTAATTCTAAAGTTTATTCTTAAGCACTAGAAACTCTTTTGCTATGAATACAAATCTGTTATCACCACATGCACAGTCTGGTTCACAAAACAGGATACGGGAAACAGTTTAAAGATGATTTTTAGAATTTTTGTCATGTGGTATCCGTTTGGACATGTTTCACCCTGAACCAGGAACTTATAAACTCCAGACCAGTCTTTTCTCACAAAAAGTAATTAAATGGATGGGTTCTAAAAAGGCATTCTGATTAGAATTCATAATAATGCAGTGCATGTGTGGCCCAAGGGATTTTCCTATTTAGCACATCCTCTTCCTCACAGCAGAAAGCACAATGATGTCCTGTCCCACAGAGGGAAAGGCTCTCTCTTCTGCCTGTAAATAGCCTTCCTGTGCAATTGACCTCAAGATCTTGACTCTGGGAGGGTGGAGAAGGGATCTTTATGACCACAAAAACAGTACTTTTCTCAATTTGACATCTTCTGCCAATGTGATACATCTTTGCCCTTATCTTTCAACATTCCTTCAAATTATCTCTGAAAACCTTACACACACAGGCACACACACACACACACACACACACACACACACACACAGAGGATGTTTATTTAAAAAGTATTTTCACCTGGATTTGGTGGCTTATGCTTGTAATCCCAGCAATTTGAGAGGCCGAGGCGAGCGGATCACTTGAGGTCAGGGGTTCGAGACCATCCTGGCCAACATGGTGAAATCTCATCTCTACTAAAAATACAAAAATTAACTGGGCGTGGTGGTATGCACCTGAAGTCTCAGCTACTTGGGAGGCCTAGGCAGGAGAATTGCTTGAACCCAAGAAGTGGAGGTTGCAGTGAGCCAAAATGGTGCCACTGCTCTCCAGTCTGGTGACACTCCATCTTTAAAAAAAAAAAAGTATTTTCAACTGCAACATCACCTTTTCGTTCATTAGCTACTTGAGCTCTGATCTCTTGCTTTGTTGTCTACTGCTGTCATCCGATGTCTACAGGTATTGTGCAAGTATTGTGCAGGTCCACCACCTCAATGCTGCTGTTTGCTGCTACTCTCACTGGGGCTACCGTGAGAGACTCACAGCTGCAGCTTTGGTGCCATCACTCACTGATGTGAATGTCCCACCGTACAGAAACTGCTTCTTCTGAATTGCCAACACTGCAAATGTTACTCGGGTGTGGATTTAGTTAAGGCACTTTCTATGTTCTCTATTGAAGCCAGAGGGAACCACCTGCACTCTCTGTGGTGATTCACCCCGTTTGTTACACCATATGCCAGACAGTGCTGTTTTACACTTCCCATGTATCACAGAGGTTTTTGTAATGTAAGAATTTACTTTTTGGAGACACATTCCCCTGTGAAGAAGTAAAAATCCTTGATGCCTAGGCTGGAGATCAGCCTTATTCAAGATTATCTTTCCTCCCTCACCCTGCCTGAGGTATTGTCTTTAAAGCAGGCATAGTTTCCTTCTAATCTTTTTTTCTGGAGAGCTCCTTTCTAGGGAATTTCTCATATCTCATGCAAATTACATCCTCAGAGACTTATTCCATCAATCCTGCACACATGGCCTGAGATGACTGAATTCTAGGTAAAAACAGCTTCGAGAAAAAATTGCAATCCTTGCAATTAACCTCTTGGACTATGGGCTGAGCCATACTTGTTATTAAAATATTCATGATGAAGCTACTTAACATTACACTTCCTCTTTCTGGTCATATCTAAAGCCCATGAAGATGTTCCCTGTTGGTTTCTATTATATGCTGACTTTCCTTTTTTTTTTTTTAACCAATTGTTTTGTGTATCCAGATTTTAGATCAGAGACTATATTTTAAAGTTCTAATGGGGTAACTGTATATCATGTGCTTCTTTCATTTTGTTCTTACAGCAGCCACCACTACAGAGAGGACACAGAATATGCCATGTAAATCCTTAATTGTTTACATAACACAGTATTAGAGATTTCATAGTTGACTTATCAACATTTTGTAAAATTTTTCTAAAGGATAACAAAATGTGATATCAAATTATTATTTAACTAAGTCAAAAAGTTAACATTCACAGTGGTTTTTCTATTCCACATCATACTTTATTAAAAATAATACATTGCACACTATTTTACCAAAAATCAAAATTTCAAGAAATGCAAGAAAGGAGTATGAAAAGAATTTATTCCCAGGCTAGTGTAATTGTTAAGTAGAGGGAGATTTATATTTAAACCATAATTCAAACAAATTTGGTGTGATATTTCATAAAACCTCTCAAAATTAAAATTGTGTGCAGAGTAAACTGGCTGATGTTTTTTGGGGGGATAGCTTTAAATCTGTCACTTTCTATCCTTCCCCTCCTAATTCACATCTTCCTTCCTTCTAGCTTGCTATGCCTCCATCCATCACAGACACCACAGCTATAACAGCAGCACTATCCTTCACTCTTAAATCATAGGCTGTCTCTGGCACTGTCACGGCCAGTGTTTGAAACAGGAAAAAGAAAACCCAGAACAGCAGTTGCAATAGCACAAGCATCATAAATGTTCCCCAGGACTCCCATCACACAATCCATTTGTGCCAAGTTTAGGTACAGATCTCCTCGCACTACTGACTAGCAAATCATACAGGAGCTGTAATTGTAGTGTAGATGATAGTCACCTGACACATCTTGCTGTTCAAGAAGGAGAGAAATTTAGGGCCCATGGCTTCTTAATGGTAAATAAATTGGCAAAATCTTCTTTGAAATAGACCATTGAAAGAAGCTCCCTTTGGAAAAATTGGTTAGAAAAAGATTTTAATTATGTCAAAATTTAAGAGTTTTAATATGACTCATAACAGTGATTTTTTGCACACATACACAAAATATGGATTCTTTGTCACCATTCCTGGGTATCTGGAAGACCTAAGCAAAAGCAGAAAAATGGTAGAGCTCGGTCTCTCTCTAATCATCTAAGCATTCATTTTCTTATGATTTCTTTTGCTTATTTATCAAATACTGATTTGATGACAACCATAAATATAAATGCATTTAATCAGTATTTGATCATGAATGGAAAAAATCACATGTGTATAAATAAATGATATAAAATGACAATTTTTCTAAATCTTCTGGAGGCTTAAATTTTATTAGAAAGAATGAGATATATTCGTAATATATGCATAAACAGCTTTATAATAATGCAGAAGTTTACCACATTCGAAGTATCTGGTAACAATCAAATGCATTTTCATTTATCGCAGCATAGTGAAATAAAAACAGTGACCAAAACTTTATAATGTCTGTATATACACTAGACATTGTAAAATCCTTTAAAAATTGTCAGTGCTCTCCTTTAATCTGTAATTAAATGAAGTTGTAGTTTCTTGTTTTGTGTTTTAATTATTGCAACAAAGAAGTGAACACACCTTTGAATACTGAGGTATCTCAATACCAAGGTGATAGAAAGGATTGATAGGATTTGGGCTTTGTAAGTGACTGGGGGAAGATTCAAGGAAGGAGAGCTTTGCTCCATGTTGTGTGCTGTCCGAATATAAAGATAATTCTATGATTGGGAGTTTTAAAGACTTTCTGTAAAAGGTGAGAGGAATAAAGTCTAAAGCTATACTTGGTGAGCAGCAGTCACTCATGTTAGCTGAATAGGAGAAGGATTTATGGTCATTTTTGTGGTGTAGTACGTATTCTTTTGTTTTCCTAAGTTCAGAAATTACTAATGAATTAACATGGTTTCATCTTGATTCATTATGATCATTGAGAGACTTTGACAGTATTTTGTGGAACTCTTTATGTTCAAGAAGACGACGCTGTAGCCCAGCTGTGAGTGACTGGCTGCCCTTAGCAACACCTAACTGACAGATCTTTGCCAACACCTGGACTGTCAGACCCTGCTTTTCTGTTTTTCAAACTGCATCAATGTCCTGGCAATTTATAAACCTATTCATAGAAGTCAAAACTAAGTAAAACCAACATGATGGTGAAGGCCAACAGCAGAAACAAAGGAGTATTTACTATTGACTGCATGATATATAAAGCTGGTAAGCAGACAAATCAAACCTATGATATTAACAGTTAGGATAGTCACTATTTTTGAGGAATGTTGTGATCTGGGAAGTGACATAGAGTGAGTTCTGCTTATGCTAATATTGATTTATTTCTTGACCCGGATATTGGATATACAGGTATATGTTTGTTCATTTTGTAACAGTTTTTTGAACCATGTACTTAGGATTTGCTTATCTTTCTACATATATGTTATTCTTCATAGAAACTTTGTAAACTAAAATAAGAATTAAAAAATAAACTCAAGTGAATGTAATAACTCACAGATGAAAGCTGAGTATTTAAGACAACATTTGCCTGGAGGATTTTTGCATCAGGTTTATTTAAATTTCCACATTCAGTTGAGGTAGTGTGAGTGGGAGCTACAATCCTGAATCCACTACTATCAGGCACAGTTTGGAGCCCCATTTCCATGTTCATAGAGCTGGGAACTGACAGGACTCTACCTGTACTGTCCCCTCTGATAGCCACTAACCAGACGTGGCTATTGAGCACTTGAAATTTGGCTAGTCTTAATTGAGATGTGTAGTAAGTGGATGATACCCATTGGGTTTGAAAACTCAGCAAAATAATGGAAAAAACTGTTAATCATTTTATATTGACTGTGTGTTAAAATGATAATATTTTAGAAATATCATGTTAAAATGAATTAGCAAAAATCTTCACCTGTTTCCATTTTTGATGTAAATAGTTCAAAATTTTAAATTATGTGGTAGCTTATATTTGTGGTTCCAATTATGTTTCTTTTGAGCACCCTCAATGTAAGAATGAAATAGCACTTCCCTAGATAATGAATTAGATACTGCTTATTAATAACTTGGGATGGAGGGAAGAAGGTGAGGGTGCCATTCAAATAATTAAGGCACATAATTGATACTCCCCCATCTGCTGTACTTACATTATCTCTGAAATTAAAGCACAGAAAGAAGACATCAGGCAGAAGAAAAACGATATTATATAATGCAGTATTAGAAGGCTCCAGTAATATACCAGAGCAGGGCAGATAAACAAACTGACCATAGCCATAAGCATTGCTCTAAGAGAATGTTTAGGAAGGCTCCAAACACTATTATCTCAAGGAAAGATTTTCTTATTGCATCTTCCTCTGGTGCCTCATGTTACACAATCTGGAATCTTTCTAGAGGGAGCAGTGGCAATGAGGAAACCACCCCCACCCCCTCCCAAAAAAAAAACAGCAAGGAGAATGTTTTATCTGGAGTAAGAGCAGCTCTACCAGAGGTGTTTCCTCTTTCTATAGCTTTCTTTTTTTAGGGGGATAGTAAGACAAAATGTTTAATGGCAATGATGAATCCGTAACCTCTAATAACCTATGTGGTTGGCAGGGAGGAGGTATAGGAGACACTAGTGATATAATTACAAGCATACTACATCCCTGCTTGGTTACAAACTCATCCACAGAATAATAATATTTCTGTCTCCCTTTTGATGAAGCTGACCACACATCCCTATTCATGTATTTGTAGAAATGAATCCATGAAAGTCTAAAGTACACACATGACAGGAGGAGCCAGAAGCTCAAGTCATGGTGATGGTTGAACTATGCTATAATTACCAAATAGGAGACATTTTCCTCCATGACAGGCAACTGTCTGCCCCCAGAAGCCAAGAAATTAGCCAGACAGCAGCAGCTTTTGTAGTTCAACAAGCTGCTGAGAATCCAGGGAATGGTAGCACAAAGAAAATAAGAGCAAACAAGTAAAGCACATGCACTATGCTACAGAATTCCACAGAAAGCAGAATGGTTATGATAAGTTAATAAAATGGATAATTTTGTTGATTATCACATTCATTACTTTTTGCCTGAATTTCTGTATGCTGAGTTTCTCAGATTCTGCATGGTATTATAACAGTTTGGTTAAATTTGCAGTCTGTATCAGAACTGCTGAGTTGAAAGACTTGCTCCATTCGAAACTCCATCACCTGTATGTGGGAATGAGAAAAATATCAGAAAATCTATCACTGATTTGTCCTGAGGATTAAGAATGCTTATACTAATTATGGTTCAGCCTTCCTAGGGTTATAATAAAGATTATACAAATATTTACGATTATTTTTTTCCTACCATTATTATCATCATCAATATCATTTCATCATCCCCTTAAAGATCATTTTACTAACTTCAGTCTTGGTTTCATCACTCCAGACTTTTCTTCATACAAATATAAAAGTAATCATTTAAAAAGGCAGAGTGGACATTGCAGTCCAGTTAAAAGCTATCCAGGGAACCCTAATTGACCAGGAAATATAAAAATCTGTTCTGTGGTTTATCAGACCCTTCATGATCTATCTTCTGGGCATCTCTTCAGATTCATATCCTACTTCTTACAAACACGTATCTTTCAATTTAATTATAGCAGGCTAGCTGCTGTCCTCTGACCCTAACGTATTTCATTTTTCCTTTTATTTCCGGGACAATGCTGCTCCGTCCTTGGGAAGAGATCTTTCAGCTGCTAGAACATAATTTCCCCTCCAAGACTCTGCTGGTGTGTCACCTTCTCAGGGAGCCTCCTTACTCCTTTTATTGTTCTTTTGGCATAAATTTGTGTTCCTTAGACTTCTATAGCATCATTTGCTTATACTTCTGATACATTTCTTAAAATATAATACTGTACTTTCCTTGTCATTTGTCTGTACTTTATAGACCCTCAATATAGATTTGGTACTGAAAGAGAAAATGAAATATTGTCCTCCGAGATTCAGATAATATGGAATAAAACACACTGGCATATGACTATAGAAAAGTCAAGTTTCACAGAATTTTAAAACATTTTTTACATTTTTCGTTTTCAATGTGAAAAAAGAGTAGCATAGTCATGCAACTATGACATGGTCTGTCATATCCACTCACATTTTTTCATCATTTTGTGAGTGAGAATGTTAAATATTGGGGAAACTTTATATGCCAGAGACTCTCCATATTTTTATAAATAATCGATGCTTACCACAATCCCATGCAATAATTTGTTATCTTTATTTTACAAATGAAAAAATTAAAGCTGACAAAGCTATAGTAGAGCACGAGGCTGGTTTCAAATACAAGGCTTCTAGAGGTATTTTTGTTTAGTTTTTGTTTAGTTTTGTTTTGTTGCTTGTTCTACTACTATCTTTATCTCAAGAAAATAGCTGTTTTGCTAAATATGTGTCATATTCTCATTTAATCCCAATTCAAATGTTCCTTCAAATCACTAAAAGATGTTGATTTTGACTACTGTTTTTTGCATATTTTTCAAGGAGAATGAGAGTATTTATCTTGTAGATAGTAGAAAAAAGGTAGATATATATTTTTAAATGTGTGTGCTTTTTTTAAATAATAAGAAAATTTAAAATGATAAATGTTTTTCTGAGTCAGAACTTCAACACTCATTTCTTCAATTTGCCACGAAGAAACTTTGTAATTGTAGGCAATTCATTTGACTCTCTGGGTCCTAGTTTTCTTTTCTGCTGAAGGTCAAGGATAAATGAAGGATGTCACATGATTTGTGCATCTCTTAGGGTTTATGAATTGTTGATTCTTATCATTCAAATACTTTTATCTTGTAAGCCATAAAAATATTACATGATGATGTGCATCTCTGATAAGTTAATAAAAATATCATTATTGTCTACATTATATTATCCTAAAATTTCTTCTGAATCTTCAAGTGTCAAATAAATATAATCCGTATGTATTATTTTTATGTTTGTGTCAGTCTAGGACATATATATAAGTCTCAAGATGACCTTCCAATTAAATATTTTTTCCTATTTTCCACTATAAAATGAAATGTGGTTTATAAAAAAAGTCTATACCTATAAGCTGAGTTTTGTAATTGTAAAAGGAAATTTTATTTTGTGCATGCATTATACTAACGTTAATTTTTTTAAATTCTAAATCAATTCAATAGCTTTAGGTATTGTTAGAAATAGACTTTTTAAAATATGCACAATATAAAAATTTGAATGAAACAATTCATTTGTGCTTAAATATGGCACACTGTTATATTTAGCAACTTGTTAACAAGACTATTCAATGAGAAAGATACAAAATACATTTTAAGAGAGCTGAAAATAATCAAAATTTGACTGAATATAGGTAAATAAATTGGAATACACTTCAAATTAATTTTCCTTAGAATCTCATTAAAATAAAATTATGTTATTTTAATTGTTCTTTGACCATATTATCCACACATACACAGATGTCTTCACTTTCTTATTTATAATTTTTCTATAATGTTATAACAACAAACTGTCATACCAGTGTATCTCACACACACACACACACACACACACACACACACGCCAGTCATTAGTGACCACATACATACACACACCCAATTATTAGAGAGCACACACACACCCCAGTCGTTAGAGACCACATACATACACATCAGTTATTAGAGACCACACACATACACACACGCCAGTTATTAGAGATCCCCCACACACGCACATGCCGGTCATTAGCAACCACACACGTACACACACACCAGTTATTAGTGACCACACACATACACACACACCAGTTATTAGAGACCCCCCCTACACACACACCAGCCATTAAACACACACATACATACACACACAGCGGTCATTAGAGACCACACACGTACACATGCATCAGTTATTAGAGACCACACATACACACACACACCAGTCATTAGACAAACACACACAAACACACACACACAAACACACACACACACACACACACACCAGTTATTAAGCCAAAGTAAGAATGATATACTCTATGTATGTAATAAAACAAATAAAGCCCATATCTTCAAAATCAATTGACTACAAGTAAGTCCAGGTCCCCAGCAAGCAAGACCCAGCAAAGTCAAAGGAAATCTATAATGGATATAAAATTTTTCTTTTATATAGGAAAAACAGTCTCTTTGATCTGTTTGATACCTGACTCTCTAGCTATATCGTTAGCATATCTGGTTGATATCATAACTACTCACTCATTTATATTTAAGTAAATGTGTCATTTGTTTTCTGAGGTTCTGCTTTATGGGATTTTAGACTATAAAAGCACAACAACAAGCAGCAAGGTGAACCACAGATGAGATTATATCCGTGAGTAGGGTCTTATGAGTCAATTGGGGAAGTTGCTTTTTTGCTCTTCATAACCACTTTAAAGCCTTTTGAAGCTCCGTTGTCACTTGAAAGTAAAAGGTTTTACTTAGTAAAACAAAGCTTTTTAAAGAAAAAAAAATAAATCTAGCCAAACACCTTCTGGCCTTCTTGTTTCACAGAAATAAGTCTTAGCATTTATCTTAAGTTATATCCTGGATATCAGGTATCAGGAATGATGCAAACAGATCCATATGAATTATATCTTTTTTAAGGGGAATAAAACATCCATTTGAGATATCATACATTTTACATTTTTTTGTTTTTGTTCATAATCATCCAGATGAATATTTATCAGGGCTTTTGTTAGAGAAGTAGTCTTAACTAATAATACCTTACTGTATTATACATATGCCGTATAAATGCTCTGTTCCTCAGTGTCGGCATGCATAAAATGGGGAGACTAGTTCTTATCTCATTGTTGTGTTGCAAGAATTATATGACCAAGTCATGTAACTAAGTTAGAATAAAGGGGTCTCTAATAACAATGAAAATAACAGAATCCTAAAATATTCATAATCAGGTGGCAGTTCTTGACCACCAGAAGACAGTGTCTACAATTATCACAACAAGTGAATAGATTGGAGTGGTAGCTAAGAAAGTTGACCAGAGAGATGCTTGGAGATACTTAAATAAAAATAACATCCTTAAATTGAAGAAGGGATGATAAAACCCTATGTACATAATAAAATAAATAAAGCCCATATCTTTAAAATCAATGGACTGTTAAGTCGGTCCAGGTCCCCAGCAAGAAAGACCCAGCAAAGTCAAAGGAAATCTATAATGGAAATGATTTGCCCAGACCTCCCCTATGTTGTCATGTAGCTATTTAATTAGGTAACTCAATGATATGAAAACAGGAATATTTTGACTTAATTTGCATTTAAATTATATACATTTAATGAGGTAAATAATATCTATAACATAAAAGTATTTTCAACATTTTCTATATATAGTTCAGTGATAATAAATACATTTATATTTTTATGGAATAATGATTACAATCCATATCCAGTACTATTTCATCTTCTCAAATTAAAATTATATAATGATTAAACAATAACTCCAAATTCTTCCCTCCTCCAATTTTATGGTTACTACCATCTTACTTTTTGTCGCTAAGATTTTTGACTACTATTGGTAATCATAAAAGTGAAATCATACACTCTTTGTCCATTTTCTCTGGCTTATTTTAGCCTAATGTCTTCAAGGTTCATCTACATTGTAGCATGTATCAAAATTTAATTTCCGTTTTAGACAGAATACTATTCTATTGTTTGTATATACCAGAGGGTTATAGAAAACTGAAAAATATATGTATTTTCTTCTGTCTTCTTCAGGTTTTCTTCTGTCTGCAGGCTTCAGTCAGCACCATTATCTGCGAACTTATGTAGTGTTTGAATGACTGACACAGGAGCCAATATACTATTGCATTTGACCAAGTGATGCATTTGCTGTGAGGAGGTACAGCAGAAGACACAGATGAATCACTGATCATGTTATTTACTGCACTAGCCAAAAAGCCTGATCCTCAGAGGACAATAAAATGACATTTAAAAGAACAACAGAGACACTAATTTTGAGATGATATTGTGTGAATATAGAGTGCCATACTTCCGAACAAACTAAAACAATAATCATTATATAGCGATGTGTCCCAAAGAAGTAGATTACATGGGTCCTGGCAGTAAAGTTGGAATGGCCCTGCTTACCCTTACCCCTAGGACTCACTTGGAAAAGCTGTTCTTCCTGTCTCCACAACTCTCCATTCTGTAGATCTAGAGATTCAGGTTCCCAGAGAAGGTAAGCTTGCATCAAAGAACACCAGCTGCCACTTTGATACTTTGTGCTCATTATTGCCAAGACCAGCATGGGAGGGGTAATCGTTCCTGAATATCAGGATAATGTAGAGCTGCTGTTATATAGTGGTGTAGGAAATAAACCCTTGGGCACCAAGGTGGTTACTAAGGGATCTATTAGTCCTCCCTTGATCAATTTTGGTGGTGAATCAACAAATGTATTAGCTATGGTCTGAGGAGGTTGTGATGAACTATGGTTCACATCACCCAGGGATGAAGGTCTGGGTCATCATATCTGATAAGCCAGTCAGTCCAACTGAGGTCCTTGTTGAGTGTAAGAGGAAGTTAAAATAGCAGAGAAGGAAAAGGATTAGTTTCACTTGTGACCATGAGACCAGCTGCAAAGGCAGGGGTAGTAGTTTGTTCTACTCATCAGTAGACAAATAAGCTTTCTCAGAAAAAGACACAAAAAACTGAATGGAGCTGGTCCCAGATGGTATAAACATTATAGGAAAGAAATTAATTCAAACGGTGGATTCTAGGGGGGCACACTCTGGGCAAGCTGCAGTGCATTGCCCGAATCTCCCTTCAGGAAAGGACACACATTCCCCTACCTATTGGGCACATTGCCTGCTGACTGATCAATGAATTTATTCCTAGACATGTTCTTTACTGGAAGATAGATTTCTTGCCCAAAATAATCTCGTCAAAGGCAGCCTGCATCCAGTGACTTGTCCTCTACAAACTACAAAGTCTCAACCTCTTGCCTCAGTCTGGAATTTCCTAGAAAGGACGTTCCAGCTTCAGAGGTTCTCCTTGAGATCAGCTTAAGCCTTGGTTGCACCTGCCATTGCATTTTAACTTTTTCTTCCGTCCATTTCGACTTCCATTACTCTCAGGTGTTTTTATTTGCATGATTTCTTTAGGTATTTTTTCTTTCCCCAGAAAGCACTCTTCAGTAAAATTCCTGCTTGCAAATGTTAGTCTCTGAGTCTATTTCATGGGGAATCTGACTTAGAACTCCTATGACTAAGAACCCCTGACAACATTTGGTGGGGAAGCTAGACAAGCAAATATATAATCAACAAAGAGTGGGGAGGCACAGTGTAAGAACCAGTGAACTCATCATATTACTACAGACCCAAAAAAATGCAAAGGAGCAAGTACATTACCTGCTCTGCACTGGTGCTGGTGGTTGGACGTGATTAAAAACTTTACCCTTCAGACCTGGTATTGCTAATCTAGCTGTAGTCAATAAAATTGACATTTCCTCCTGTTGGACTCCAGATGCAGAGGCACACATAGACCAGTTGGTTCTTTGGGAGATCTGCAACTAATGTTGGTCTGAATTTCATTTGAAGACATAGTTTAAACCTCATTTCTTTGAATCATGTGTCACCATACCCAAATTTCTTCGGCCTTTTGCAGTTCTGGGCATTGACAATCATTGGCAGGATTAATCTTCTAGGTCTACTCAGAACTGAAATGAGGATGGGAATACCTTGGTTTTGAAATAGAAAACCTCTCTTCCACCATCACATAGTTAGATCAACAAGTATAATCTTTCTTCTATATACCTCACAGAGCCTAATTCAGTATTTTTAGTCCACTTCATATGAGAGAGATTTGTTAAAGTATACAAATCACAGTTGGACAGAAGGAATAAGTTCTAACGTTCTACATCACCATAGGATGATTATAGTTAACTCTCCTACATTATATAACTGACATACATTATATAGTTTCAAACAAAATAGAAGAAGGATACAGAACATTTGTAACACAGAAAAATGGTAAATGAATGAGCTGATGGATATACTAATTATTGTGATTGATCACTATATATCATTATATGCATGGAAACACAATATGTCCCATAAATATGTGCAATTATGTGCTAATCAGAAAATAATGAGATAAAATAAAATTAAATATATGGAAAAAAGAGTAAAGGAGGCAGAAAAGAGTCAATTAGACAGGGAGAAAATTCACATCATTTCCACACATCTGAAGCTGGTTAGGAAAGGAGAGAGGGCAGAACAATGATACAAAATTATCTAAGAACATAAAAGAGAGTTTGCACAGAAAATAGAAAGGTAAGCACAAGAGAATGAAATTTTTTTCGTGGAAGGGGATATTATTGCAGGTAAGCACTGTGATAAGCTAAAGTTATAATGCAAGGTAAACTGCTAGGAAGAATTTAATAACAGTATGTGATTTCTACAGCCAATTCCTGGAAGGAAACTATAATCATTGTTATATTTGTATTACAGGTAAAATTATACTATGAGAAATAAAATATAGGAAAGGGATTTGTTTAAAATGCAGTTGTTCTATTCATATGAGAAAGGGTGTGCGGGAGATAAGCTCAGAGCAACACTAATTCCCACCTCCAGGCTTCCCATCCCCAGTGAATCACGTGGCTCTCTGCAGAATCTGAAGAAGGAAGTCAGGATTTTGTTAGACACCAGATGTGAAAAGTGGAAGAATCAAGAAGTTGAAGACAGAATGAAGGCCCAGGCTTCGATTCACAGAGGGAGCATAGTAACCTAGAAAAATAAATTAGGCAGAAACAATCATCTTCACTAAATATGCCTTGGGGTAGATATCTGTTCACAATGATGGGTCTTTCTCTGGAAAAAGCCTTAAAATGAAGTAGAAAATCTTTAGTGGCCATTTCTACAGAGTATGCCCCTATTTCTCTGATGATAGATAATGATCCTGACATAGACAACTGATCTGAAATGGACAAACAAAATTCCCTCTCCCAGGAATTCTAAAATATGGAGTCAGGGAAACAAACAAATGGTCAGTTTTTCGTTTTGTTACTAAATGTATTCTTGATGCTAAAATCTTAGAATAAACTCTGGTTCTTTTTTTCAGAAACCTTGATTATTCCACTTTAACTCCCAAAGACATAACGAATATTTTTCTTTTGCACTCATTTTTTTCTTTAAGCAATTCAACCTTGGTTTCTGCTGATAAGTCCAAAAAACAAAAAAAACAAGCAAACAAGAATTTCAGAGTAAGAAACTATAAAGTTCAAGAAGAAAATAAAACCTGCTTGAAATTTTTAAATTAAAGCTTTACATTTCAATCAGATTTTTGTCTCATAGATGTTAAATGTGATTTTGCTTATTTTTAAAATTTCAAATGTTAAACTTAGAAGTATGAACAATGTATGTCAAATGTCTATAAATACAGGAATTTCTGAAAAGCTTAATGTGATATCATCAGATTATCAATAATTCAGGCAGCAGCAGGCTAGTCTTAATAGCCTTCCTTCTTTCCCCCGACCATCTTTGTCTTTCTTTTGTTTAATTTTTAGAGATAAAGTCTCATTCTGTCATCAAGGTTTAAGTGCAGTGGCACAATCATAGCTTACTGCAGTCTCAAATTCCTGGGCTCAAATGATCCTATCACCTCAAACTCCCAGGTAGCTGAGACTACAGACAAATGCCACCACTCCCAGCTAATTTTTAATTTTTTTTGTAGAGGTGGTGTCTTGCTCTGTTGCCCAGGCAGGTCTCAAGCTCCTGGCCTCAATTAGTCCTTCTGCCTCTGCCTCCCAAAGTACTGAGATCATAGGTGTGAGCCACTATACCTGCCCTAATTAACTTTTCCTGTGTTATTATATTTATGACACATTACTAGATTTCTTTACTCTTTGAACATTTCCATTTGAATGGTTTCCAACCTTCCACAACCACAGAGTAAACCAAAGAGACTTTTAACAAAATAAATTAGTTCATTGATTTGATCACTCTGATCTAAAATATACTTACATGATGAATACTAGTTTCATACAAGTATTTCCAGTGAAGTGAATGATTGCATTTATTGCTATTGTACAACTCCATTGAGAGATGCAGATTATTTCTGTTGTTCTAGGAGATGTGTACCCTTCCCAATGGCATGTGTAGTAATTTCATGTAAGTTAAAGGACCTTCTATTTATACTCTCTTCACCTGTTTCCACTCAGTGTCTTAATATAATCGGTAACTAACATACCCATAGACTAATTGACATCAATTTTACCACGTAATAAATGCATTCTATGCATAGAGTTATAGAAATTTTAAGAGAGGACATATAAATATTTGCATAAATGCAGGGAGCATAATGTAATTAAATGTTTAGATTTTCCTTTAATAATTCCATCTATTAAGTGAAATTAGAACATATTAATTACCTACATATTTTGGGTGACATTCCAATGGATTAGGACTTCCAACAATAGCCTGTAAGAAATCAATATTTGTAGTTTTTGAGGAAGTCTGATGGCACTAATGGGAAAAATATTTCTAACTGGCATTAAAAAATAATAACCAAAAACATGTGATCCCCAATTTAATGTTCCAGGACATGCATTAACACTGTCCTTTTTATATGCTAGCACTTAATGATTATTCTAACTGAAATGTATAGATGGAGGGGTAAAATAGTATAAAATACCTATCTCTAATTGATTATTTAGAATGTAAGAACATTAAACTGTACTAAAAATGGTTTTTGCCATCAGAACAGTGCTTAATGCTGAATATAAGAAAACATAGTGACTTGATATATATACATGTAAACTTATATACACATATATATACATATAAACACACACATTATACATTATACATCTATGTATAATGTACTGAAATATAAAGTAAATATATATAATTTATAAAATGTTAGATACTATAAGTTCTTAATTGAACTACATTAATTTATATGTTCTTTTTAAACTTTCTTCAACCATCTGATACATTCTTATAAGGCTATAATTACATAATGTCTGTACAAATAATATGACAGTTAAAATAGTCAACTATTACATTTATATAAGTTTATGTGATAGCGAATAATTCATATCAACTTATTTCACTGAATTAGGCTATGGAAGTACTGTAATCATATCATAAGTATTTAATTAGATCAAACACAGACTATAGTCATTATGAAAATTAATCAAAAATAATTTCCTTTGTATGTGTATGAGAAAGAGCAATATATTTAGAGTTATATCTCATCTCTGAAACTGGTATACTTCTATTTCATTTGCATTGTTTTATTTTCCTCAGCAGAACATATACAGCAGAGTGGGTCAGTTATGTAGTAGAGTATATGCGACATCCCAAACTATACGAGAGTACAAAATGGGATTTAAATATACTCCTCCTGTGTTTAAGGATCTTGACCCTATATTTCCATCTTAGTAAACCACAACATACCAGAGAGAGTTGCAACTGGGACCCATAGAGCAATCCTAAGCTATCAGATGCTGTAAGCCCACTAAACAAATATTCTTTATGAAACTGCTGAGATTTGCACATATAAGTTTTGAGGTTCATGTGTTACATTATCACATATTCATTAGCTCCCTCAAAACTGAGTTCAGAAACAGGAAGCATGTCTGACCTCATTTGGCAGCCTTTCTGACATTGAAATCTGATGAGCTGACAGCACAGGAAACAAATCATATTTTGGAGTTGGCCAGGAACAACACTTAGTGAAAAGACACTCTGGTGACACTTAACATTTTTCAGTTCCCTTTATCTCTGAGCATTTTGAATGCTACATATTCTCATGAAGGACAAGTAATAAAAATTGTAAGAAAATGTGAGAATGTTTTTTCAAATTGTGGAGACTCAACAGAGTAGAACAACGAAGAAAAAAGAAAGTCTGTGGCTAGTTATTCCAAAATTACATTTGCATTGCAAAATTCAAGGTTCCTTAACATAGTAGTCAGGCATGTGATTGAGAGGGAAAAAAAATTTTTATAAGCTTCGGTATTTGATGTCCAGTGAAAAGACAAAGTAGGTTAACAGCTCAGGCTTCTCGCAATGACTAATGACAATGTCAGATAATATTTTAGGAGTTACCAATGTTGTTAAGGCATCTTGAGGCTCATGAGCCCTTTTACTGAAAATAAAGAAAGGCAACGATTAAGGTCACCATTCACTGTGCACACCAAATGGCGTAATGACATGGACGACTGGCAACTTCAAACATTTTATCAAGCAGGAAAAATTGAATTAGTGAGAACAAGAATACCGTGAAGCACCAAAAACCAAGAGGAATAATTTTAAAATGCTAGACTAGCACATTTTGAACATAAAATCCTTCACCTTTTTACCCAGTCAGACATACAGGAATGGTGAATTAATCACAGATACACTGGGGATTAGTTACTTTTAAAACTGGTTAGTGTTTGATTCTGCTAAGTAACATTTTTACCTGGTTAGACTCCTCAAATATGCACAATCCTACAAGCTTCCTACCATCTGCAATTTTTTATTAGCTAGTGGAGCCACAAGATTGTTGAGGATAATGATCTAATACACTGAAGAGGATAAATACAGTAACAATTTGAGGGAAGAAACAAAAAATACATTCACCAGTATAACAATTAGATAGCACAGAATAAGAGAATCTTTGAGAAGGACTGATGAATAGGAGAAAGGAGAGTATCATCTCCTGTTGTATTATTTTGTTTAAGGTATAGATAATTTTTGCATAAACAAAATATACTTGATTATTGCACTTTTAGAACTGTACTTATAAACAGTCTTAACTGCTTTAGGAATTAAAAATTTTAAGGGTTTTAGAATGCATTAATTAACTTTAAGTAGCTATTTATTTTACATACATTAAGTTATTTTGTTCAAGAAATGAATAAAAATCGAGAAATATTAAGGAAAAAACACATTATATTGCATTTTTTCTTCAATTTCTATATTATCAATTTAAACATTTTAACCTTAGTTACTTCATAGTCATTTAGTTCAGATATATTATTTGAAATTGTAGTGTAGATAAATTACTATAAATTTAGGGTTTCCATTTCTTTAATTTTACTACAACACACCTTTGTAACTTTATTATAAAAAATACTATGTTATGTCATTTTTTCTTTTCACTTTTTTCATTATTCTCTGAAAAGTGTATGATTTGACTCTAATATAATATTTAGCTCACATTTATCTTTATTTCTGTTATATGCAATCCATTTTAATGTTGCTATTTCATTCTTATAGCATAAATGCTCATACATCAAGCATGCTCATACTTCATACTTTACAGACAGTATTCCTTTCTTTCAGTGGATAATCACCCCTTTAAGAATTCATCATTATGAAAAAAAATGGTCTTTCAAAAAGATACATCCAGTTTAAAACTATAAAAATTAAGATCACAAATACTTGTAGATACATGGGTTTAATCCAGTAAGGTATATTAAAAATTATATATATGTATATATGGCTCTTAACTTGCTAATTTTTAAGTTATTGTTGTCTCTTTTCTTTTGTAACATGACAAACCTTTAAATACTTTGTAGTAAGTATATTTTAACATTAATTAGATGTCATGTCTTCCTGAGATTTTACTCTTATCCAAGTCATACACATAGCCTGTACTAGTAGTCACATAATGCAAATTAACTTAATTGACGAATTCATAATAAATTCTCATATATTACATAAACAATGTTGTTAATTTCTAAGTATCAGGATTACTTGGGTTTCTTTTGATTAGAATCATCCACACTATGCTACGCCATGCTAACGAACAGTGTTAAACAAAGCAAATGATTATCTATTGCTCTTACAAATTCTACTCTGGATCTGTGCAATTCTTGAGAGCAATTCTTCCATGTAGAGACTTAACAATCCACGCTGAGTGACTTCAGCATTTCCTTCTTGGGTATTCTCCACAATCTCCTTGTCAAGAGAGGGAAAAGCCTGGATAACTGAGCTTACTGCCTCAGTTCAGAGTTATCTATATTATATCTGATATCTGCTCACATTTTTTTGGTACAGAATTTGTCAAAATTTTATACAATTTCAAGCAAGGCTGAAATATATGTATGTTTTCCTTTTATCTATTTTGAAAAACTCTGTCTTTTAATTTGAATGCTGACTCTAATAACACTAATGCAATTGCAGAAATTGTTGGATTTAGATCTTCCAGTTTGTGTTCTCTCATTTTTTAAGAAAAATAGTTTCTTCTTTCATTTTTCAAATTATTTAAATAGCTTTTAATGTGAACTTTATTTATTGGGTTTTCAACTGTACCTATTTAAATTAGTTTTAATCTAGAAATTACTACATATATTTTTAACTTTTCTCAATCTTCTTAGAATATAGTGAACTTGAAACAATAAAGATCCATTTGCCATCCCCACCCCAACCCAAACTCTCCTTTATGATTATGATATGCTGTAAATAATATCAAATGAAAATATTATATTCATTGCTCTACATCAACATAGATACTATAATTAAATCCAGGGGAAAATATATTTTTACTTACCAGCTCTTTCTCAGAGATGATACTACATACTCCTTCATAAATATCAAAGTTTCCCACTGATGTCATTTTCCTGCAACCTGAAGAACACTTTTTATTTTCATATTGCAGATCTCCTGGCCACAAATTCTTATTTTCATTTACCTGAAAATGCTTTTACTTATTTCCTTTCTTAAAGGATTTTTTCTGCCAGATACACAATTGTGAGATTACAGTTTATTTCTTTCAATATGTTAAAGATATTTCCTCACCATTTTCTGGCCTCTATTGTTATTGATGAAAAATTGGCACTTGTTAGAATAGTGCTTCTCCAGTATGTAATGTAATCTTCCTTTGGATAAGTTCAAGACTTTTTATTTGTCTTTGCTTTCCAGTATTTTTAGTATAATATACCTGAGCATGGTGTCCTTCACACCTATACTTCTTGATGTTTTCTAAGCTTCCTAAATATATAGACTTGTGTTTTTTATAACATTGCGAAAATTTGGGGTCAGCATTTCTTTTCTGATCCATTCTTTTTCTCTCTTCTCTTTCTGTGGAACTCAAATTACACACATATTGGAGTTTTTGATGTTGTTCTATAGCTTGCTGCTGCTTCATTTATTTTCAATCTTTTATCCTTTGTTTTTATTGAACTATTGTCAAGTTTGCTGATTCTTTCTTCTGGCATGTCTATTCTGCTATTAAGCCTATCCAGTATTGTTTATACTTAAGGTTTATTATAACTTTCAGTTTCAGAATTTTCATATACTTTATGTTTTCAAGTTTTGTTTCTTTGTTAATATTTCCTATCTTCTCACTGATTACAAGCTCATTTTTCTATATCTCATTGAGTATAATCGTACAGTTGTTTTGAATTCTTTTTTCTGATAATACTAAAATCTAAAGATTGATTTCCATTATTCTATTTTTTCTTAATAATGGGTTATGTTTCCCTGGCTCTTTACATGCTCAGTAATATTTGCTTGTGTCCTGAATGTTATGTTGTGGAAACTTTCGATTCTACTCTATTTCTCTCCCAGGAGGGCTGATATTTTTGTTTTAACAGGCAATTAACTTGGTTGTATGTAAACTGAAAATTTTATGTTTTCTATGGAAACTCATATTTTTGTTGTCATTTATCTATTTATTTAGATGTATTGTTTTCAGTCTGCAAAGATGGCACTAGGGTCAGCCAGATATTTGTATAACGTTTCTACACAGAAGGTTTTCTCCCCATCCCCTCTCTTTTCTAGGGTTCTCACCATACATTCTGATGGAAGTAGTTGCCCTAATTTCTGTTCTATTGCTCTTCAGTTCAAAACAACTGTGAGTCAGCAAAGTTGTGGCCATGCAACAAAGGATACTTGCAGTATGTTCACAGGCATAGCAAAAGAAAATGAAAAATAGAAAGAAAGCTGGAAGAGTATGCCACATGCTGGTCCCTTCAAGTTTCTACCTTTTTCTAGAATCTGTCTTCTTTTGATTACATTCGAAAGCCTGTAGGTAGTTTCTTATATTTTTCCAGCATTTATACTATTGTTATCTACAAGGGTGTTGGTCTGCTAAGACCTTACTGAGCCATTCTGAAAGTGGAAACCAGTGTAGACCTCTATGTTTACAGAATGGAATACAAATTGGAAATTGATGAATAATGGTGCTATTGTCTTTCAAAACCTTGTTCATTTTACCCAAGCCCCTCTAACTGAAGTACTGGAATAGAAGTTTTTATTTAAAATAAATTGCAAAATGAAGTATTTTTCAACTTAACTAACATTTGGTGAACTACACTAAAATAGATCTTAAACAGACTAAAATAGAGTGTTATAGTAATACTTTAAAAAGACAATGAAACATAACTTTTATTTAAAAACTCACAGATATTTCTTGAATTCACTAATTGAATTCATTAACTATAAGTATATAAAATGTTGGATCAATACCACACTTTAATTTAGTAATTAATGTACTAAAATGTGAGAAACTTGAATATATAACTACTTGAAAGCTCATTTCAACATTTTTTTATTACAGAATTAGAACAGAAAGTATTCCTCCTGGTAGTAAGCCAGAAACTCAAAAGAAGAATGCCTTTTTTTCTTGGAATAATAGAGTACAAATGACTTCCTTAAGACACAATAATTCTCAGATACAAAACACTGACTATAACTGATGAAAGGGATAACCACAATCTTCTTTTACTTTCCAAAAATATAAAGATTTTTTTTGTGTGCAAATTAACCATGGCATAACAGGGATGATATTGAAATGGGTTATTTAACTTGTTATTAAAAATGAAATGTACATGATTTAATATAGCAAATACCTTCAAGCTGGCCTACATTTGCCCTTCTGACTACATATACTAATATCTGTATATCTTTAGTTTCCAATTCAATTCACTAAAAATATCTAAAGCAAATCAAATTGGAAGACAAAGTGCAATGACATGTTGCCAATATAAAATTAATGAACCTAAGTTAGGTTTTTGAGTATGCTAAACATACCCATAGGTCAAAGAATACTTTAATAAAGATTAAATCTGCATTTTAAAAATAAACATACACTTTATGTTACTTTCTAATAATTTCCCCCTCCTCAGAGTTTCCCAAGGCTATGTATTTTGATTAATTGCTTTGCAGTGTAATTTTATTATAGTGATAAACTTTCTATTCACAAAAGGGGATTTTAGAGTAAATAGTCATGAACCTGAGAACTAAATGTAATAATTAAGAGACATCTTTACACTTTGGGGATTTATATCTACTAATATATTATTTCTGAAAATGGCTTAATCAATCTTATTTTCTTTATCTATGTTATTTGGTCTTAATTTATATCTCTTATTTCATGGAATATAAATTCAGTCATTGTAAAAACTGTTTTTTTTTTTAATTTTTTTTTGAGACAGAGTTTGGTTCTGTCAACCAGGCTGAAGTGCAGTGCCACAATCTTGGCTCACTGCAACTTCCGCCTTCCAGGTTCAAGCGATTCTTGAACCTGGAAAAAAAAAAATTTTTTTTTTTTGTATTTTTGGTAGAGATGGGGTTTCACCATGTTGGCTAGGCTGGTCTTGAACTCTTGGCCTCAAGTGATCCACCTGCCTCCACCTCTCGAAGTGCTGGGAATACAGGCTTGAGCCACTTTGCCAAGCCATTGTAAGAAATTTATTCTAAGACATTTATGAGACCTACGTAAGGCAACTATTAGGTTGGTGCAAACATAATTGCAGTTTTCACATTACTTTTAATGGCAAAGACCACAGCAATTTTTGTACTAACCATATCTCATACACACATACACAAAAGAGAACACACTCATACACATGTACATAGTGGCAGAAGGATTCTAAGATTGCTATCAATGATTCTTACCTTCTAGTATTTCAAAAAATACACAATGGAAGTCCAGGCCACAGCAGGTCAGTGCATCTAGTGCCTATTTTCAAAAAGCCTTCAAAACCATTGCAACCTAAGATCTAGTATTGCTACTTGTATTTCCTTCATTATTGTAGTTGGCAGAATAATGCCTAATCCACAGAACCTTTGATATGTTGTCTTACATGGCAAATGGGACTTTGCAAATATGATCAAGTTAAGGACTTTCAGATGGGGAGATTATCTCAGATTATCTGGATAAGCCCAATTATCACAAGAGGAATGCAGTGAGGTCAGAGATGGTAGTATATGTGATGACGGGACCAAGAAGTTGGGGTGACATTAACAAAATCCCGTGAGCCACAGAATGCAGGTACCCTTTAGATGCTGAAAAAGGCAAGGAAACAATTCTCCCCTGAAACCTCCAGAAGGAATGCGGTCTTACCAACACCTTGACTTTAGACTTTTGACCTCCTAAACACTGAGAGAAAAAAATGTATGTTATCTTGAACCACTAATTTTATGGTAATTTATTATAGCAGCAATAAAAACCTAATTCAGGCAGTAGTTACTCTAGCTGAATAGGTATATATAACTTATGAAGTAGAAATTCTATCAAACTTTTATATTCATTAGACTACTTATCAAATGACACATATTAGAATTTCTGTAGCAGAACTGTGTAACCATCAAAACTACAAATGTATATTAAGTCCATCAAAAAATCATGAATTTTGGAGCACCCGTAAACTGGAATGGTATAAACTAACTAAATAAAACTATACCATTAGTACAGTCAACAACTTAGATGAATCTCACAAGCACTATATTAACATTTAAAGCAAAACAAGCCAGATTCAAACAAATAAATAATACATAATTATATTTTTAAGGAATAAATTTATAAACAAAAATAATTTTTAGCAATTTACAGTATTAGAAGTTGGCATAATGATTACCTTGCTGAGTTGTTAGTGACCAGGAAATATCACAAGGAAACTTCTTAGGTGTGGAAAATATTCCATTTCATGAGTTTTATAGTTGGGTCACTTTGTGTAACTTTATCAAGCTGTGTATATGATTCATGTGCTTTTTTGTGTATGTTTTACATTAATAAGGCATTTACTTTAAAAAACAATTGTAAGACCACTTATACCAAACAACACTCTCTAATCCCTAATTAAGAGAGTTGAAAAGAAAATCTTATTATACGAGATTACCTTGGTTTGAGCACAGCATCACGTGGTAGGCCATTCCATACACATAGGATCTGCATTACTTACTTGAGTCTGGTTCAATCAACTATGACCTAGAGAGCAGAGGACTCAATGCACTCACAGGAAGTACTGTGAGTAGGGAAATTTACCTTACAAAGGAACTGCAGGATGTCTGATTAGAAATGTGATTATGATGTTTCACTACAAGAACCTCATTATATAATCAGAATATATGAGGGCAATCTAATTTGATGATCTGAGCTTTTGAAAGAAACTTTTTAAAGCTTTGCAACCATAATTAAGGTGGTTTGGAAGCAATAACTTTAATGTTGATCATTAAGCATGACACTAGATGGTAAACAAGAGATGCTGAGAAGCCCAGAAATCCCTGCTGTTATTTCAAAAGCAATACGTTTGAAATAAAGTCATTGGGATGAAGGTTCTTCTGACAGGACAAGGTGATCTGGGTGATAGGTAATATTGCCTGTCAGAATAAATTGTTTTGTTTCCCCTTGTGTAGCTTAATTATTAATTAGGTCACACATTTAATGTCCATTTATACGTTTTTCTAGATCTCAGTAATCATCATGCCTAAAGATTGCTTGCACAAACTAAAATTAACTGGAGAAACAGAAAAAAATGTTTAATGGCAAAACTATTATATAACTCATTGTTCATAAAATCACCAAATTATGTTTTATTTACAAAAAAATCACTTATAATTAGTTGAACTACAATTATTGTATCTTATGTTAAACTGTAAATGTATTTTTAATAGAATGCATAATTAAACTATTTTCATACTATTTACTTAAATAATATAATCTTGAAACGGTTAAAATGAATGGAAAGTAATTGCTATTGCTAATTTTCAATATACTTATTATTAACAAACATCTATATTTTAGTAGATTTTCTAAACAGAATTAAAGTTTGGAAATAATAATTTTTGATTGGAAGTTGTTACATAGCTACCAAATTACAATAACTTATTGATGCATTTGACTATGTGAACCTTTTGGGAAAGGAAGACTCTGTAGGAAAAATAGGGAAAGTGGCCAAATCATGTACCATAAGTCCACTCCATTAATGATTTTTTTTTAAGAAAGAAAAAGAGAGAAAAGGAGAAAGAAAGAGCAAAAGAAAGAAAGAAAAAAAGAATGAAAGAGAGGAAGAAAGAGGAAGAGAAAGAGGGAGCGAGAACCAGATTCTGGTTTTATTGCTCAGGCTAGAATGCAGTCTAAAAATGGGTATTAAAAACCTCTTTTATGCCAATAATTGTGCTTAACAATGGAGACAGGAAGGAATAGAGGATGAAAATAACAAATAAGCAGCCAACCAATATTTTATTTAA
>CAUYQU010019284.1:0-42819 GCA_963574635.1 Cheracebus regulus | reverse complement strand
ATGATAGATTGGATAAAGAAAATGTGGCACATATACACCATAAAATACTGTGCAGCCATAAAAAAGGATGAGTTCATGTCCTTTGCAGGGACGTGGATAAAGCTGGAAACCATAATTTCCAGTAAACTAACACAGGAACAGAAAACCAAACACCGCATGTTCTCACTTGTAAGTGAGAGTTGAACAATGAGAACATATGGGCACAGGGAGGAGAACATCATACACTGGGGCCTGTTGGCAGTGGGGGGCAAGGAGGAGGATAGCATTAGGAGAAATACCTAATGTAGATGATGGGTTGATGGATGCAGCAAACCACCATCACACCTATGTAACAAGCTGCATGTTCTGCACATGTATCCCAGAACTTAAATATAATAATAATAATTTTTTTTAAAAAAAGAGTGTACTATTTGGAAAAAGGAAAGATAGGTAAAACAACTCAAAGAAAACTCAACATATAAAAATCTAAATGCCAGGGAAACAGCCATGTTAAGAACAATCAGAAATGACTATAAATCTGCTCAATATGGGTTGATGTCAATGAAAAATATAACTACTGGTTAATGGATGGTATTTTATTAAGAATATTTCCACTATACCATATAGAAGACCTTTTCTGTGTGGTTTGCTTAAAAGTTTTTTTTTTTTAATCAGATTTCCAAGGGCAGAAGAAATTATTATCTATATTAAACTTTTATACATATCTATACATACATATGTACAAGTGCATAATGGCCTTTTATGACCAAACTTTGGGGCTCAAACAGGTGATCAAGGCAGCAGAAGAGAAGCAATATTGGAAACAATACTCAGAGGTTATTAACTTGGAGCAAGTTGTACATGGAGCAAGTTTTGGAGATAGAAAGGCCACTAAGAAACCAGAGTGGAGTTCAGATTAACAGAGAACATTAGTTTCTGTAGATGTCAGAGTCACCAAGAAACGAGCAGTAAAGTTTGCATTTATCTCTGAAGACAGTCTCATTAGCTGTGTTAGTAACATCTGCAGAGTTTCTAGTCAGCTTAACGTATACAGACCGTTCCTACCACTTCTTCCTCGGGGTCCCCTTGAGCTGTCAGGTAGGTCACCCTAAACTGCTGCACATCGCTGTCAGAAATGTCCCATTTTACCCGCAGGCTAGAAGTGGTTTCATCACCTATAACAAGGTTTCTGATTCCCGTCTGGAAAACTGGAATAAACACAACCAAGGATTAAAACACTTTTAACCCATTATATTCCAAAATGGGCCACAGAGACTACCTGTGGGGTGGCAGCAAGCATCATTTATTTAATGATCCCTGTAATACAGATCCATATGAGGCAAGAAGAGCTCAGCTATGGTACTTAGTGGGTAGGCATGATACCTATTAGGTATCATGCAAATAAAAGTAGGATTAAGAGATGCTTACAAGATGAGACCATAGAGCCCTCAAAACTATTAGTTCTGTATATACACTAGTAAAGAGAACTGGGGAGAAGCCCTGAGACTAGAAATCAGCACATGGAACCCAAAGGAGAGCATGGTCATGAGAAACTCACTCTAGTGGACAAGTGAGCACGGTGGGCCAGACCTTGTCCACCTCTGTGTGTAATCCAGCATCCAACACACATCCCAATCACCTGCCCCAGCCCCCATTTCTTTTTTAACATGCAAATCTCTCACTCAGGCTGCCTTTATCCATTGAGCCCACACAAACACTATCTTTTCTCTTAAACTTGTCCAAACTCCTTTACCCATGTTTTCTGGCACATTCATGCTCATCTCTCAAAATGTCTGCTCCCTTATTTGTCCCACCTTTATCTTTTCTCTTCTATCCTAACTTTATTTCCTTTTATCTATCTCGTCTCATTCTCCTTTCTTTTCATTCATATATTAATTCATTTAGAAAATATTCATTGAACTTTTCCTGTGTGTCAGACTGTTAGAGCCTTGCTTTTTATATAGTCATTAACTCAACAAAAATAGTAAAAGTGCCACAGAGGAGGTAGGAGACTGACATTTACCTGGCAACATTGCAGGGGGGCTACCAGGCAATGGGAACGGGAGGGAACTTCTCACATGCAGGGCAAGGAGTTCAGGATGGTAAGAGAAAATGGGGGAAGCACAGGAAATATGGTTGAGGCCAGGAAGGGAAGCAGGACCTAACCAGAAAAGGCCTTGGATGCTATAGAAGAGACTTCAGAGCACAAAGAAGGGCTTGATAAAGATTAATTGAAGAATAAATGAATCAACGAATGGGTAATGGAATGCCATTGAAGTGTCTTAGAGAAGTAAATAAATGATATTAACAAATTTTGTTTCACCAAGTTGACTCTGACAGCCAGCTGGGAGGTATATTACCTTGAAGGAGAAAGCTAAGCTGAGAGAGGAAACAGCTAATATAGGAAAAACAATAGACCAGCCAAGTCTCAGTTGCCCACAGAAATCCAAGGAAAACATGGTAAGAAAAATTCTCAATAAGGCCAGGCATGATGGCTTATGCTTGTAATCCCAGCACTTTGGGAGACCGAGGAAGAAGGATCACTTGAGCTCAGGAGTTAAAGACCAGCCTGGGCAACATGGTGAGACCTCATCTCTACTAAAATTCAAAATAGCCAGGTGTGGTGGCACATGCCTGTAGTCCTAGCTACTTGAGGGGCTGAGGCAGGAGAATCGCAGGAGCCCAGGAAGTCAAGGCTGCCGTGGGCCTTGATCATGCCACTGCACTCCAACCTGGATGACAGAGTGAAACTCTACCTCTAAAAGAAGAAAAGAGAAAAGAAGGGGAATTCTCAACAGACAACAATAGAAGTCACTGAGATAAAGAGGAGGGCAAAGACCCCTGGGGAGGCAGCTACATTAACATCTCAGGTAAGATGCTTGAGCATCCAAGGCAAAGATGAAAGAGGTAGAGTGATGTATCAGTGAGATCAATTGACTAGGAGACCCATGGGCATTTAGTGGCAAAGAAGATGTTGAGAGGCTCTGAGAGGAGTGAAATTTGAACCAGTGTGCCAGAGAAGGAAGGGAGGGTCATCTCTTTTCCTGACTGATAATAAATAAAACCAAGATAACATCTGTTTAAATAAAATTTTTGAAGTGGGGAAACAGGCTACTATTTGACCTTACCTGAAGTCACAGGTGTGGTAGGCACTATAGTTGTAGCTGGTTCTGTCCAAACACTGTCAACTAAAAACAACATATTACTTTAAAATGCTGTAAAAATAGTAACTGTCCATTTGTATATAGTATTTTGTAGCTTTCAAAGAACACTTCACCTGTATTATCTCACTTGCTTCCCACAACAAACATGACTGTGGTTAGAAGACCAAAGAAGTGAATTATAAGTAAGGCAGACATATCTGTTCCACAGATAAGGAAACTGAAACCCTTATTTATGTTAAAGTTTCTCATCACAGATATGAGGCTTCATATAAACATCTGAACTACATCTACAGAATTGTGAAACCACCCAATTACTTTGAAATAGGGGCATAGCCACGGTAATTAAGGAAAATTAGACAGTGCTGTAGACCGAGTTGTGAAAGGGCTGCCAAACAGGACCACCATGGAGTGCAATGTGCTTAGACAAGCAGTGCATCTTCTATTTCTTACAGCCACCGTGGGCATACAGCAGAATGAAGTGCAGATGTGATGCTCTTCCCAGATCCTCTTTTTAGAGTCAACACACTCATCCACTTGGTGCTGGAACACTGCCTGCCAACAGTTCACAGCTCTGGGAACTGTCTCGCCTGAGTTCATGGCCTCTGTCAGGGGGATGGTTCACCTCCAGCAACTGGAGATGCAACGGTATGAAGTCTCAGCCCCTTCGCCTCAATTTGGGACAATTCAGAAGGGTCATCCCACCAACAGACCTTCATTACAGTAAGACTAGCTGAGGGTTCAGTTTCAACTTCTTCCCATGCCCCGTCCTGCTGTCCTCAGTTTTTTACACAAGCTTCTCCCAGCTGCACTCTTCAATAAACTTTCTGGCTGCAATTTTCTGTCTAGAATCTGGTTCCAGGGAACCCAATCTAAGGCAATTTAATATGTGGTCAATATCTCATATTTCAAAAATGAAGAGATGAATGAATCAGCAAGTAAATTTTGTACAAGATTCTTGGAACCAATATCAACTTGGAAAATTCCAGAAACTCTTTGACATATTGGCCCTAGGTTTATTTGTTTGCCAGTCTATTCATTTGCAAATTATTTTACCTATCCATGCATACATCCATTCATCTATCCATTCGATGGGTATTTATTCTACAGTTAACATGTACCAAATACTGTGCTAAGTCCTGGGGAATATAATGGTGAGCAAAACACATATGGTCCCTGCCTTCGTGGTGATCATAGTCTAGGAAACTGAGATGCTTTATATACTGGTTTCACTGAAGGTGAGGACATATGAAGAATTCTGGGGAACAAAGAGAAATGGAAGCTTCCACAGCCAAGGATAAAACACATGGGGAGGGAAACGGATGGAGGAAAGAGGGATCGTGAGAGCAGCTGAAATGCATCGTGGCCAGACCAAGACTTACGTGTGGTCCCGACAGCAGTCACCACCTCACTCTCACTTCCATCATCAAGTACGGCCAATAGTGAAACTTCATACTCCGTACCAGGCTCAAGGCCTTCAATAATATATGAATCCTGCTCCTCTTTTAGGGCAACCTGAAATGTATTTTGGTGCTTAGTAACAATCCTTATTTGAAAAAGAAAAGAAAAAATGTTATTCTGAGCATAAGCAAGAAACAATCAATCATAAAGAACTCCAAGGCTACTGAAGTCCATTTTAAGGTCAAGCCAGAGACTTCATTGATTTCAATCCCCTCAGCAAATAAATTACTAATATTGCAAAAGTGACATTTTAAAGTTGTATTAAATGTCATTTATTAAAGTCAAGGAATCTGAAAATATATAAAGTATATAACTAAAGCTCTGGCAACAATACATAATAATATTAGGAAAATCATATGATCTGACATTTCTAAAACTCTAAGCCCCGTGAAATATTAATTACTTCTGGGATTCTTAATATATTTTAAAGTGAAGACCAACTCCAGTAGCAGTAGGTATTTACTAATGCTCCGGATTAATTTTCAGTCTGTTTCAGACAACTCACCTCCTCGGTCTTCCCCCCATAGACTGGAATCCACATCAATTTGTGTAGCCCTTCATCAGCTGAGAGGGGATGCCAGGTCACCCGAAAACTGTCTGTCGTCACCTCATCAATTTCTAAGTATTGCTGGGCTGGAACTTCCTCTGTAAACCGAGGAAGGAGATTTTGTTAGGGAAATGAGAAGTCAAGAAAGCCAAAACCCAAGTGTCTCCCAGGAGTGTAGAAGACTCTTTGAGGAATCTTTTGCTTCAGGAAAACACAGGGAAGAAGGGAAATCAGGGCCCATCAGTCTAGGCTAGCCTTCCATTTGTTTCCAGCATTCACCAATATCATAAATTAGGGAAACCATGGAAATAACAGATCTCAAAACTTTTCCAGTAATTTCCAAAACTCTTAGCTTTTCTACTTGGCTGTTTTCATTAACTATAAAAAGCAAGAGTGCCATATTCATTTTTTAAAAAATATATTATTTTCCAAGTATCTTGAGGAAATTAATAAAATAGTGCCCTAGAGGCCTAAGAAACTGTCTCTTTTAGTTCTGTTTGCTTTAGTGGCTAAATTGCTCCGTGGTATTAATCCTGGAAAAGAACCTTCAATCTTTTAACTTGTACATATGGTGGTCATCAGAAATGAAATCCAATTGATTAGGCCTTCCACTGTTTCAGAGCTTATACATTTCTGGGATATACAAGAGAAAGTATAATACCCAATTGCATCCAAAATAAATTGTCAAAGAATTGATTTTTATTCCTTGAAGTCAGGCCTTTTCTAAAACAAAAAACAAACAACTTTTTGATGAGACACCATGAAAATCCCAACTAGAATTAGCCTTCTGGAGATTTTGTTAAGTTACTGAATTTTTCCATGAACATTATTTCTCAATTCAGCTTCTTTCTCATCTCTCTCCAAATTATCTTCTCATCTCTTCAGTAAAGACTACATTTGTTTCCCAGTGCAATCCATGATAAGTTCAGAAAACAAAGAATTGTTGCAACCAAGAGACAAAAAGTGGGTACAGGGCATATATAGAAAATTAAAATAATATATTCATGTCTTATATTTAATTTTAGTGTTTAAAATATTATTTATTGTTATATGAAGATTTCAGATCCCAGAAAAATCATCATTGGCTACAGACTGATGTATTGAGCTAAACAGTATGAAACTATCATTTTTGTAAGTCAAAAATTGTTGGATATCAGCAATTTTGGAAATTCCACTTAACACACATAATCATTTGAATGGAAGAAGGATGTAGTACACTAGGGAATGAAAGTAAAAGGTATAAGATTAGGAAGAAGAAAACATATATTTTTTAAAAACTGAGACCATTTAAGTTTAGATACTCTTTTCTTTCTCTTCCTTGCTTTGATAAAAAATAATTCACCAGTACACATATTAGTCATCTGATTGTTCATTTGTTAAGGATAACACATAAAAGAAATAAAAATTAAAATGCAATCTCTTCAAAATCACAACTAAAGAAGGTGCTTTGGGTTTTGGTTTCTATATATTAATAGCTACTCTCGAAACCCTTCGAAACATAATGAAGCTGCTTACCTGTGGTAAAAACTCCAGTCAGAGGCTCTGACTGTCCTTCATCATAGATGGAGAAAATAGCAACAGTATACTCAGTGAGAGGTGTCAAGCCTTTCAGAGGGAATGTAGTAATAGGATCAACTTCAACCTGTCAAAGAAAGAAGTCATCATAATAGCTCTATATAATGTTCTCTACGTACAGGAATCATTTTATTATTGTCTGCAGCTCGCTTGGCTGACAGCAAAGCTATAAATACTGTAAAATAAATTACTGAATTATAAAAAACAGCCAGTTTATGTATATACATTTCTAATCTTATGCCCTTAGATTACCCATCAGTTAATTCTCAGGACAACTTTGCAATCAATATTCTTTCCATTCATTCCAGATATGAAGTGCAGACAATTTAAGAGGCTGATATAAATACAGATAATGTTTCCAGCTAGATCTGCTAGTAGCAGCCAGTTTTTGCTTCACTGCCTGGGCTCTGCTGTCCCCATAGCTAAGTATCACATGATAATGCCTATAAGAGTTGTACAGGTAAGCAACGATGCTGGAAAAGAATTGGGGAACATTAATACTAAAGAAAATGGTAAATATTTGAAACATTCCTCTATCTTCCACAGAAAGACGTATTTGGTGAAAATATGTCTCTTGGCCAACATAATCTGGGGCACCACCTTTTCTTTCTCCCATACTCCGGGGGCCTCCTGGGCTTCAGCCACACTGGCCTCCTTTCAGGCCGTTGCCTTTCCCACCTCAAGGCCTTAGCACATGCAGTTCACACTGTCAGTGACCCTATTCCCCAGCTCTTGTCAAAATTAAGCCTTCTTTCTCTATCACTGCTATGCTTAAATATCATCTCCTGAGAGGAGGTTTCTCTTTCCACCTATGTTTCCACCTATAAGTAGGGTTATTCTCTGACAGTTGCCTTGTTGTTTCCTCCTTGGCACCAATGGCAACCTGACATTACTTTATTTACCTATATATTTATCGTCTGTCTCCTGCATAGAGTATAAGCTCCTTGAGGGCAAGATCTTGTTCAGTTTCTTTACCACTGTGTGTTGAATTGTATTTTTTTTTTGAGTGAATAGAATAAGTAAATTAAAATGAAGGGGGCCGAGCATGATGGCTCACACCTGTAATCCCAACACTTTGGTAGGCCGAGGCGAGCAGATCACAAATTCAGGAGACTGAGACCACCCTGGCCAACATGGTGAAACTCCGTCTCTACTATAATACAAAAAATTAGCTGGGCATAGTGGTGCACGCCTGTAGTCCCAGCTACTCAGAAGGCTGAGGCAGGGAAATCTTTTAAACAGGAGGCAGAGGTTGCAGTGAGCCAAGATAGCACCACTGCACTCCAGCCTGGGGACAGAGCAAGACTCCGTCTCAAAAAAAAAAAAAAAAAAATGAAGTCACCAAAAAACTGTTTCTTAAAAGAGGTGAGAAAGGTCTCCTCTAGACTATGGGGCCAGTCCAGAAGCCACACACATCTCTAAAGAATCAACTGTAGGTCAAAAAAGAGTGCCGACCCTGAAAAAAAGAGCTATCATTCTGCTGTATCATTGTACTGTACTGAGCCACTCTTGTGGAAAGGGCCAGCGAATCCCAGCCTTTTTGGACACTGTAGTTGAGGTGTCACACATGGGTGTGAAGTCATCCTATAAGGTCTGGTCCAGCCATACTCTCAGACGAATGCACGAATCATGTCTGCTGACACCACATGGCAGAGCCCAGCTGTCCCTGCTGAGTTCTGCTGCATACTCCTGGGCTGTATTTTAAGCTGGAGTGTTAGTTACACAGCAACATTTAACTGAATATATGGATTATCTTCTTCTGAATCAGGGATTGATAACATTATAGGTCATTTTTAGCACTTACTGTTTACTGCAGCCTGAGAATTGTCTGCATGATTTATACGCAGTCACTTACTTAATCCTTATCACAATCCTGTAGGGGAGTTAATTATCACTCCCAATTTGAAAATGGAAAAAATGAAATTCCAAAAATTAAGGAACTTGCCCAAGAAGAAAACAGTACACAAGACTTAAGACACGGGTGTTTCAGGCTCTAAATTCTATGCTCCTAAACACTATTTAAATATGGATGCATTATTTAAGCTCACAGAAAATACAAACCCATGTTAAAAATGTGAGTTCAAACATACTTTCCTAACTGCTAGTTACATATTGTTTTCTGTTGTTTTGAATGGTCATGGCTGAGATTTACTGAGCACTTACAAAGAGTCAGGGACTTGATATACATTGTCTTACTTACAGTCTCTCCCGCTCACCTTGACCCACCAAACCCTAGGTGCTTTTACAACTATTATCTGAAGGAAAACCTGAGGCCTAAACAGCTTACCTAACTTGCCCTGAGCCGTAAAACTGTTAACTGGAATGTCTAGTTAGGTCTTGACCTTATTTCTAAGTTTCAAATCTGTGACAAACAGGAATATTGCAAAGATGTCAAACATACACAAAAGCAATTAAAATCTAGGTGCTAGATTCTTAAGATTCTTAGGTACACCAAATGGGAAAAAGGACTAAAAAGAGAAGTGAGTGAGTGAGTGTGTGTGTGTGTGTGTGTGTGTTATCTGTTAAAAAAGGATCTTGTTTATTAGATATTTGATGCTGTATTTGATGTCTGTATTTTACATAATTTTAGCATTGATTATTTTATTTCATCAAATGAAGACCTTTAGGTATCATTTATTTATGTTAGTTAAAATATTATGTTTTAAACAATTAGTCCCAGAACTGATTTTGCTGGTAGTGTTTTAAGATGTAAAAGAAAAATTTGAGGAAATAATAAAGAATAACCATGATCTCATTGTTATGCAACTATTTCTGAGAATTATTCTCAATCAGACTATCTAAAAGTTTAACTTCAGCCTAATTTTGGAAGGGATGTAGAAAAAGGTCCTGATGAGGAACAAGGGATTTGGGCTCAACTCCAGGGTCTATTGCTGAGTCACTGCTGTTAGGAACTGGCCTCTCAAAATCCAAAAACTGTGGCCTTTGCATTTATAAAACTCAAATGGTAGCACTTAATTCTCTATCATGTTTTTGTACTTCCAAAATCTTTTCACAGTAAATGCTACCTGAGGTGACTGCTGTCCTTAGTTTGACAAGTCATGCTTTGTCAGCATTTGGTTCTGTAAGGCTTACACGAGGTACTCTCTTTAGAGTAGTGTACCTCATGTAATCCTTACAGAACCAAATCCTTACAGAACCAAACAGTGTCTGGCTCATGGGAAGCACTCAACAAATGTTAGCCACCATTATCATCATCGTCATCATCATCATCATAATCACCATCGTCATCACCACCATCATCATTATCATCACCACCATCATCACCACCATCATCACCACCATCATCATCACCATCACCATCATCACCACCATTACCACCACCACCATCATCACCATCATCATCACCATCACCATCATCACCATCATCATCATCACCACCATCATCACCACCATCATCATCACCATCACCACCATCATCACCACCATCACCATCATCATCATCACCACCATCACTATCATCACCATCATCATCATCACCATCATCACCACCATTATCATAGTGTCATCATCATTATCAACATAGACATTTGTTGAAATACTTGCTTCATTTTTCTTCCTTGGTCTCCAAAAAGTTGAGGAGAGAGGTAATGCAGAAAAGACAGAGAGGGAAGAAGAGGAAGTGAGAGAAGGAAGATGAGAGGAAGTAAAGCAGAAAAATACTGAGTGTAAAGCAAAAGCATTAATAATCAATTGCATGTTAGGTACTAAACAGATTTTAATTAAGACATTTTACAGTTCATTCCAGAATGTTTTTTGAGGATTTCTTAAAAACCCAATTGTTGCATTGTCTATAAATAGAAGCTTAAATTCATAGAAATTAAAGCAAAACCTAATAGAAAGATTCATCCTTAAAATTATATATTTTAAAATTAGGTAAAGTAATATTTCACTTTAATAAAAGATACTTATCCAGCAAGCTCAAGTATCTATAGCATGGCTATGAATTAAGAAATGAGAACACACACACACACACACACACACACACACACACACACAGTTACAAAATCCATGCATGTCTTATGCTTATGCATTTAACTCAAATAAAATTTTCTGAAATCTTCATTCATAGTCCATTTTCTCATATTTTAAGTTCAGTTTTACCAAATATAGCTTTCTAATTTCCCAGAAATAGCAAATTCTAGCAGCTTCCCCAGGATTGAAAAACACGACCAAAAAAACCCAAACGTACATTCTCAACAAATATGCTGGTCTGGGGCTACACTTTGCAAAGACAAATAATAGAAAATAGTAGAAGCAGCTGCTATGGTCTGAAAGCTTGTGTCCCCCTACAGATTCGTATGTTGGTACTTGATCCCCAATGCAGTAGTATTAAGAGATGGGGTCTTTGAGAGATGATTAGGTCATGAGGGATGAATGCCACTATTAGAGAGGCCCATGGGAGCTTGTCTGCCCCTTCCACCAAGTGAGGACATAGGTAGAAAGCTCCAACTATGAGGAATACACAGGCAAATTCAGGTGCAGTTGCCTTGATCTTAGACTTCTCAGCTTCCAGAACTGTGAACAATAAATTTCTGTTGTCGTAAATCTCCCAAGCTGGCACAGAGCCTCACTCCTGTAATGCCAGCACTTTGGGACGCTAAGGCAGATGCATCACTTGAGCCCAGGTGTTTGAGACCAGCCTGGGAAACCTGGCAAAACCTCATCTGTACAAAAATTAGCTAGGCACAGTGGTAGGTGCCTGTAGTCCCAGCTACTTGGGAGGCTGAGGTGGAGGATCGCCTGAGCCTGCGAAGTCGAGGATGCAGTAAGTCATGATCACACCACTGCATTCAACCTAGGTGACACAGACCCTATCTCTAAATAAATAAACAAAAGTTCCCCAGGAAAGGTATTTTGTTACAGAAATCAAATGGACTAAGACAACAGCTATAATTTTTATTATATAATTATATTTATGAATATAACTGATATATAAGAAAGTTTGTTTTTGTTTTACTAAACATTATTACCAAAGGGAGTAATGAACAAATTACAATGAACAAATATTTATTGGTGAATACAGTCATGTTATTTTGGTTGTTCAATGAGTCAACTTTTAAATTGGTAGGTTTTACATAAAAATAGAAATCACTGGTGTCTCTCCAAGAGTCTTAACATCTGGCAGACCCTGCCTGGATTTCTATCCAGCAGCAATCAGTAGAAGCTGAGATTGGCCGTGTCTTGGATACACACACTTCCCATCATAGCAGTCCCTAGTATCCCTATCATTGAAACTCACTGTCCATTATCACTTATCATTGGTCTTGCTTGTTGCCTTTATTTCAGTAGAGAGTTTCTTCTTTCTGCATTCATGTCCCCAAAATGGGAAGACAAAATATAGCCTAAGGAACGCTGGGAGCAGTGGTTCATGTCTGTAATCCCAACACTTTGGGAGGCCAAGGTGGGTGGATTGCCTGAAGTCAGGAGTTCGAGACCAGCCTGAGCAACACAGTGAAACCCCATCTCTACCAAAAATACAAAAATTATCTCGGCACAGTGAAGCACACCTGTAATCCCAGCTACTCAGGAGGCTGAGGCAGGAAAATCACTTGAATCCAGGAAGCAGAGGTTGCTGTGAGCCAAGATTGTGCCACGGCACTCCAGACTGGGTAACAGAATGAGACTGCATATCAAAGGATATTTATTCTAAGTTAGCCTCAAGAAAAACATATGGGAGTATTTCTTTGCAGGTGTGTCTGCTTCTACAGATATCATGGCATGCTTCACTCATTTATAGTATCTGCCTCATCCTCCTACACAGCTGAATTTACAACCCTTGGGAAAGTAGTTTATGTATTACCGGTGACAAAGAGACACCTATAGCTTAGTGTTTTTTATTTCAATCTTTTTACTGCTCCAGGCTGCTACCTTCAGAAACAAAGCAACTCATCCAATGACTCTTCAGAATTATTTACTCTCAAGATTTACAAAGGTTTAACGAAGGATGTTGAACACTATTTCTATGTGTTAGCAAATGTGCACTTACTGCCCATCCATTACAGGATGCATTCTGTAAAATATTGCTTGGCTTTAATTTTAGAAAGAAGTTTGTATCTGCATGTAAAAACACTTGCTTGATTTGGTCAGAAAATAGAAATAATTAAATCTAACATACTTCCCTCTTTGTCTTAGCTTACTGGACCAAGATTAGGGAAAATAAAATAAAAATAACCTCACTATTTTGCTAAAACACATTTCCAAGGAAACGCTTTTTTTTTAAAGTATTAGTCATGGCATCAATAAACTATCTTCATGGGTTTTAACAAGTACCATTGTTTGAAAGTACTTCTTAGACAAAACGTGAATTATTTATTTGTTAAATTTAGGCTTATCTAACTAGAGCCTTTCAGATGCCAGTTTACTTAAAAGTAGAAGGATGAACTAGACAACAGTGACTTTATTTCTAGTTCAATGCTTCCATGAACATATATCCTCCCCACCCCATTCCCTGTGGCAGACTGCATTTTCCAGGGACGGCCACATCACTGCATATCTTCTTCTCTGTATGCTCCTCCTATCCTGTGACTGACATGTCTCCCACCACAGGTGGGATCTGTGTTTCTCCCCACCTATAAATCTGGGCAAAGCTGATGACATCTCATACCAATGGAGTGTGACAGAGGTGATATAAAGTGACTTCAGAGGCTGGGTCATTAATGGTGATACAGCTTCTACTTAGCTCTCTCTCTCTTTGGACATTGTGTTATGGGACTCCGGAGCCAACTCCCCTGAAGCTGCATACTGAAGGCATCATGTGAAGAGGCTAATTAAAGATATGGAGATCTGCTGCAGCTCCTGGCTGTTCCAGTCTCCCCAGACCAGGCACCAGATGCACGAGTAAAGAAGCCATTGAGATGGCTCCAGCTCCAGCCACTATCTGGCTCTAAACTCACTGGGGAGCACCCCTCCTCCAGGATAACTGCAATCCACACCCCAATTCCTGACCTACAGGAACTATGAGAGACAATAAATAATTACTATTATTTTAAGCCACTAGGCTTTGAGATGATTGGTTATGTAGCCATAAATAACTAGCACCCCACCACCTAAAAGATATGTTATATTCCAGAACTTACCTCATTGATTTCAGTCCCATCTGCATTGTTATATACAATTCGATAACCATTGATCTGTCTTGAAGTGGGGTCCCAGGTTATTCGAGCACTGTTAGAGCCAACATTGGAGATTCTCAGGTTTCTTGGTGGACTTAAAGCCACTTGGCAGTAAATGGAATAGAAAATAATTAAAATGTCAAATAACATACATGTAAAAAAGATCTTTGACTTCCAGAAATCAAAGAAACTACATCTTTGACTTCTAAACTATTTACATATGAAAAGTGTCATCCAGATAATAACTTGTAATAACACTGAAATAACCAGTGTATTGTCTCATAAAAATCAATCATGTTCTCTAATTAGCAAAGGAAAAAGTTGTCTTTGTAGAGAATAAATAGCAGTAATAAGTTACATATGGTTAGAGATAAATAAGTTTAGGTAAATTTTCTGTGCTTATCACTTTAGTCTGATGTGAGTAAGAAATCTAATGAATTTAAAAAATTAACTAGAAATAAAATTTTAGCTAGCCCACTCAATTACCATGTGACTCCAGCAAAGTCACTCTACTTCTCAGCTCCACAATTTTCCACACGTAAAATGATATGCTCATCTGCCATTTCCACGTTGGTATCTATTAGGCAACTCCAACTTAACCTGTCCAAATGGAATCACTGACTCCTGATACCTTTCCCTATTCCCTCTTCCCTCAATCTTCCCCTCTGAGCAAATGGAAACTCTGTTGTTCCCAGTGATCAGGTCAAGAAACTTTGAGCCATCCTGGATTGCTCTTTTTCTCACAACCCACTTCTAACCCATCATCCAGATATGATCCCTTCCATGTACATCCAGAGCTGACCCCTTCTCTTCACCTCCACTCCCACCACCTTGGGGGAAGCCGCTATCCCCTCTGGGCTTGGATTTTTGCTGTGGTGTCCCAGCCAATCTCCCAACTTCCATCTTCCTTCTACTATTAATATAATTATTCTTCAGCAAGCAGCCAGAGAGCTTCTTTTAAAATGTCAGCCAGGTAATTTCACTCGTCTGCACAAAACCTTCCAAATGGCTCCCAACTCTCTCAGCGTAAACCCACAGTTCTTAGAACAGTCTTTTTTCTTTCTTTCTTTCTTTCTTTCTTTTTTTTTTTTTGAGACAGAGTCTTGCTCTGTCATCCAGGCTACACTGCAGTGACAAGATCTCAGCTTACTGCAACCTCCTCTTCCCAGGTTTAAGTGATCCTCGTGCCTCAGCCCCCGGGTAGCTGGGATTACAGGCATGCATCACCACACCCTGCTAGTTTTTGTATTTTTGATAGAGACAGGGTTTCACCTTGTTGGTCAGGTTGGTCTTAAACTCTGAACCTCAGGTGATTTGCCTGCCTCGGCCTCCCAAAGTGCTGGCATTACAGGTGTGAGCCACCGCAGCCAGCCTAGAATGGTCTTTATGGCCCTACATGACTGGCCTTCTGCCATTTCATTGTTCCCATCTCCTACCACTCCATGACTTTTCCATGCCACTAGCTGTGACTAGAACCTACCGTCCATCCTCATACACAGGTCACTGTACTTGGCTTCTCTGCCTTCAAGGCTCTTCCCCCAGATATCCACATAGCTGGTTTCTTTGCCTCTTTCAGGTTTCTGACCATACCCTACCTTCTTGGTGACGTTTTCTATGATCATCTTATGTAAAACAGCTCTTCCACCCCATACTACCTGTCTCCTTCTTTTGCTCTATTTTTTTTCCACTGTATATTTCCAATTTGCTGTCTCTCTCCCCCAGTATATTGGAATCTCAGGGGGTTAGATAATTTGGTTTCATTTTGTTCCCAGATTTATCCCAAAGATAATGAGTACTCAATAAACATTCATTGAATCAATGGATAATTATTTGGCCTGAATAAATCTACAGTGGCTTTGTGAGACAAATAACAATAAACATCTTACTATTGCTTTAAAATTAAAGAGGTATTGGTATTTCTGCAGATTCCTAACAGTCAGTATAGTTTTTTGAACCTCTTCAAGGACCCCCTTCTAATTCAACAAATTAACAATTGTCTATAACTTTTGACAATTTTATGAGCTTTATACAGGTTTATAGTAAAAATAATTAACATTTACTGAGTGTTTTCTATCAGTCTGACACAGAACATATGTTATCTTATTAAATTCTTATATTAGAATGCAAGGATAGAGTTTCAATTATTCCCTTATAATTGATCACAAAATTGAAGTAACTTGGCCAAGGTCCCAGTTAGTAGGAACAGAAGAGCAGTTAGAGTTTAACCTAGGCAATTGATTAACTGATTCCAAAGCCCATGATATTAACCAAGATGCTAATTTCTGCTCTCTGTTTCTTTCTCTTGATCACACTTTCTCACCTCACAAACTCAGTGCTGATAGAGCCAGCAAAGCAAAAAACTTGAAGACAAATCATGACAATTACCAGCCACTGCCATGAAGCATAATATTTCCTAATCTCAAAGCCCAGATCTTTCATTAATTCAATACATACTGATTCTTTGACAATAAAGATCTTATAGGAATTAGTGACTCTCTTAATAATTAAAGTGCTAGAGAGAAAGTGTAGAAAAGAAAAAAAAAAAGCAATATAAGTAGTAAATGTACATTTGGCTCTAAATTTTTCTGGAATTTCATTACATTTGGTAATATGATGGAATAATGTCTAATTTACTTAGTACATAAAAATGCCAGTCTCAGGAACAAGTATCTAGGATATCATTTTTAGTACCTTTTTGCTCATCATGGGGTGGAGTTGTACATATTTTTAATGAGTATAAAGAAGTATACACTCTGAGTGAAAGAGAGATGGGCTGTTGGGGAAAGTTTCTCCTCTTTCAAATGGTTAAGAGTCCCAGAATTTACTAATGTGGTAGACCCTTTCTAGCATGATTCATTTCTTTTCTTTCTCTTTCTTGGGTTCTCCCAGAGTTTTTGTTTGTTTCTTTGTTGTTTTAATTACGTCGGTCTTTGAAGAGTGAGAACAACACAGCCTTGACTAACAAAGAATGGATATTTACAAACTTCTTTATCATTAAACTTCTATTTTGTTTTCCCACATAGAATCTTAAAGAGAAAGGCATTGTAGAAATTGTGCTGTTCATCTCCCTGCAAGTCTAGGAGAAAAGTCGTAAGCAAGACCCCAAGTCTCCCTGTACTTTCTTTTGTTTCAAAAGATCATAAATAGAGCCGTAATTTAACAGTATGTGGTATTACTAGTATGCCATAGTAATATTTTGTTTATCTCGTATTTTTAGATACATACATTTCCCAAAATGTATTAGGAATTCCCTATATTTAGCCAAAATTAGCCTTACCAATAAAATTTTTACTCAATTTAAAACAAATTACAATGGTAATAGGCTCAGATAAAGATAGCAAAGATTTTTAGGAAAAAAGGTTTGTTAATTTTAAAATGAGTGGAAAACAAACATCTTCAGTAACGATGTGCTGAGTGTTTTCACATATACTACTGTATTTCATCTTAAATCAACTGCATGCTGTAAGATTAATGTTCCTCCTTTTATATAATCAAAAAAAGTTACATCACTCACCCATTGTCACCTGGCTACAATATGAGCTGAGCTGAGATTCCCATCTCAGCTGCTATCTTGCAAAGTCTACACTCTTCCCTCTATATTCTGACCCGCATTTGAATTTAGACAAAGAAAGACACAGGTGGAGTTATCTGGAGGATGCTAATCTTCAGTTCTAGCATTCATATCATTCATAACAATACAAGATACAAGAAACACATTCCTTTGTCCTAAATAGAATATGAGATTTTTTTGAATTACAATTAGCTTTTAAGAGCTTTCAACCTAAACTAGTAGTTCCAATTCAGAATCCCGACATTGACGTGGGCTTTTACTACAATATCTCATCTGATTGGCTGTGCTGCTCACATGTTGTTTCTTGTCCCGTAACAGGATCGCTGGCCTCTTCTCCAAACATGGCATAAACTGTGACCGTGTATTCTGTATTGGGCAACAACCCACTCAATTCAATATCCGTGTGGGTCTCTCCAATTTTCATCTGAAAGAACACATGTTGTTAGATCATTTGCCAATGTGTATTATTAATGCTGATCAGCGTGGAACTGAACAAAGGTGAGACTTCATGGGATAAGACTTTAGTCTCCTCACAACCCCTTCATCAAACAGGCTTCAGTCATAATTTTTAAATTGTCCCATGTCGTTTTATATTAGGAACAGATATTATGGAACCATATAAGTTGAAACGTACTGTGTGAGCTGTGAGGATAATTCTTTACATCTGGACAAATGGCAACTGCAGCCAGAATAACAATGTTGAGTATATGCTCCCCAGGAGAGGGTGGGTGGGATTGAATCAGAAATGTTCTCTAGAGACTGTGAGCTCCAGGCCAGTGTGCTGGAGGCAAGGCCAAGTGGGCATCTTTCACTATTTGGCTAATTCTAACCAGTGCTCTGGCCAGATGCCCAGTTTTTGCTTCAAACTCAATGAAGCTGGCCCAGTTTTGTGGCCCCATTCAACAAGGGAATCCATGCCCCTGAATTGCAAGTTACTTCCAGTATTCAGAAGAGATCAGCTCACCTTGACACCCAACTTGGCAATTTGCTGTTTTGATTCTTGAACACCTTTTCTGACCCTTGGATTCAGTCAAACTAGCCAACATTCTCAGTTGTGTGACAATAGAGTGATAGGACAGTTTTACGTTTTGGAAGAAAAAAAAAACTCTACAGGCACATGATTGCTGGTGTTAATCATCAAGTTAAAATTTTGAATTTTGAACTATTTCAACATGTATAACATAAATATACAGAAAATAATATAATACACACCGATGTACCCATTATTCAAACTGGATAAATATCAAATTTTTGTCCTATTAACTTCAGATTTTATTTTGTTAAAAACTAATATATTCAGATAAAACAAAAGTTCTTTCTCATTCTTTCTGTTCACCACCTACACCCTGAGGTTGATGTGTATCTTACTACTACATTTTTATACTTCTGTATTTTGTATAGATGTATCTATAAACAATACATGATCCTGTATGTTGAAAAATGCACATAATGGAACCATATTAACACAATCTTTTTCTGTGTTAATATGTTTTGAGATTTATCCATGTTGATATACAAGGACAGAGTGACATCATGAATTCCTTTACGGTATTCTTTTCTATAAATATACCACTACTTTCTATCTCTCTATTAAGAGACATGTTAGTTGTTTGCAATGTTTTATTCCAATCAAGTGCCTGCACTGAAAAACGCTTGCAAGATGTTTCCCTATGATATATTTCCAAAAAATAGTATATATCTTCAACTGGATGAACTATTTCAAAATATCCTCCAAAGCAGCTATACCACCAGCAGTTACAGGAGTGATTGTTTCCCTATGTGATTATGAATATACAGCATTATTAGACTTTAATTTTTTTTTTTGCTAATTTACTGGTTATAAACTACTATTCCTTTAATTATTTTCTCTTTCGTAGTGAGGCTGAGCGTCTTCTCAGCACCATTTGTAAATCTCTCTTTTGTCAAAATAATTTAGATCAACGTTAAATTCAAATAGGCAAAAGCCGTCTATGCCTTGGAAATAAGAAGACACACATCACCAATACTCTGTTCTTGACACTCAGATTCACCATAATTTCAACACTAAAGATTTCAGTCATCAGAGACAGGCTTTATACAGCTTTAGACAACCAAGTTTTCTGAACTGCTTTGCTTATTAACTCCACCTGCCTGGTCAATACACTTCCAAGTGTCAGTGATTCATCCTTTTCATTCCTTAAATGTCTGCATTGTTGCTATTGTCCCCTATAAATTAAGAATAAGGACTAAAATATTTGAAAGTCATTTGAAGATCAAAGCTTCATCATTTAAAATGGAATAAATTTGAAAATTTGCATCGACGAGGTATGTTTATCTACCACTCAAATTAGTAAGAAAAAACTTAACTAAGTGTATACAGAGAAAATAGTCATTTATGCACCACATACAGCAAAATATATAACATTCCTCTAGAGCCATTTGGAAATACTGAGTATAAACCTTAATAATTTGCCTACTCCTTGAAAAACAAACACTATTTCTAGGAATTTATCCTAGGGAAATAATCAAACAATTATGCAAAGATGTATGTTAGGTATATTCACAAAAGCATTATTTATATAGCAAGCTATCTAAATGTCCAATAAGACAAGATTGATTAAACATGACCTGTTCAAACTAACAGTAGAATACTATGGGTGTATACAATGACTTTGTACAATATTCTTTAATGACATTGAAAGAGATTCCCAATAAATAAAATGAAAACAGCAGGCTACAAAACCATTTCCATTTGTTGCATTAAAAATGCATTGACAAAGATTTAACTAAATGTTAACAATGGCTATCTCTTGGTGGTGGGATTACAACTGATGTTTTTTCTTTTTGCTAATCTGATTTTTCTAAATTTTATACATTAAATTTTTACAATGAAATTTTATTTAAGGAAATGAAAGATTCTAGGACTGTAGTAAGTAGCAGGTGGTTACCTCTTTTTCATCCCCAGCCAGACCCTCTGTTAGAGGAGCGTACAAGATCAGGTAACCCGAGGCTCCAGGCACTGCGTCCCATTTGACTCGCATGCTGTTCTCAGTCACATCATACAGTAGAAGGTCGGAAGCCATGGGTAAAGCAACTGCAAGAGATGTTTTTAAAAATGTTCAGCCACTTATATATGTGTCTTTGAGAAAAATGAAATTATCAAGAAATAAGATTGGCCATATTTGAGGGGAAGGGAGAAAGGGATTAAGAATAAATTGCAATTTCCTGGGTTAAACAATGCTGATGAAAAAACAGGAAACATTGTTGTTTTCAAATATGATTCTAGACCCTCCATAATGTGGCCCTACGTCCTCTTCTAACCACAATGTCAAGTTTAGGACTTTGCTGACATTTGCAGCTCCTTGTACATGCATCTATGGGAGTGCTTACAGCCCTTCATTGCACTAATCAGTTTGCATGTCTTTGGTTTGCATCCCCATCCCCTACTACACTAAAACATCTTTTTTCATTCATTCATTCATTCATTCATTCATTCGTTCATTTATTTATTTTGAGGTCTGTTCTTTTTCTCTCATCCGGGCTGAAGTGCAGTGGTGCAATCTTGGCTACAACCTCCACCTCTGGGCTCAAGCAATCCTCCCACCTCAGCCTCACAAGTAGCTGGGACCACAGCTATGTACCACCATGCCCAGCTAATTTTTGTATTCTTTATAGAGACTGGGTTTCTTCATGTTGCCCAGGTTCATTGAAACATCCTTGCGAATCAGGATTGTCACTAAAATATTTCTGCAAAGTAAGGGCATTAACACTCATCTGACAGACTGTTGCTAGGGATAAATTCAACAAAGTATAAAGAGTGATAATCACAGTGCCTAATGCATTGTGATTAGTGTTGATAGACTAATATCCCCAGTAGTGATATGGTGTATGCTAATACAATATTGATATAAATAGAGGGCATTTGGTTAATATGGTCTATCATAATCTAATGAATCAAAATCATTTATTTTTGACTTAAAACTATTTACCAATTCAACTCAATCTGATAGAAGACTGTTATTGTTCTATCAGAGGCAGATTTTTTAGAGCAATTTTGCATAGTGCCTCACATGTAATAGGAAGTCAGTTAAAGTTGGAAATGATTACAAGATGTTTGATCTTTTTAAAAAATATTATCTGTTCTCATGATTCTGTGTGTGTGCACGTGTGTGTGTTCTGTATGTTGTCATGTGTGTTATCATGATCCTACCCAGGGAGGGAATTATTAGTGTTCAGAAACTTGTTTTACCTACAGTGATATGAACCATAAAGACAGCAGTAACATAATTTCCTTGCCATTCTAATGGGCAGGAGAGCTATGGAGTATTTTCTCTACTACTCACAAATTCTAGCACAGTTCTTGGTTCATAATAGGCATTTACTAAATACTTATTTAATAAATGATGAATCTTTTGTACTCCTCATCACCAAGATTGCTTTTAAGCCTATCAGAGATTTATAACATCTTTTTCAAGATGTAGCATCTGCAAGACTACAGCTCTAGCATGGACCGGAACCACCTATAGTATGACAAATGTCTTCTACGAATTTGATTCAGGATGGCTATCAACACGACCTGAGCAGAATTTCAATTTAAGAAAGGCTCCCTAAGCAGCGCTCCACAAAGTTAGAAGTGGGGTAGAATTAAATACGTACGTGTAGTTTCAGTTCCCCGTAGGCCTTCACTAGCAGTGTGGGCATATATTGCAAAGACGGCTATCTGATATTCAGTTAAAGACATCAGGCTTTTCAACACAGTGGAAGATACACTTCCATCTACCACCACCTGTTTAAAGGACAGTTTGAGTAATGAGAGTATGAAATATCTTACACACAGAATTGAAATCAAAAAGTTAAAATCTCTCCAGCAAGGACATTTCATTGAATATTTTCTTGCTTGTGTCACATCCTCCTTTCCACTGTGGCAGTCAACTCTCTCTGAATTCCTACACGAAGTGATGCACCTTTTATGGAATCTGTCCAGAAGTCCCTTATTAATTCATATCTAATTGAAATAACTGTGTCAATGCCAGGCTAATTATTATCCTATTCACTCCACTTAATAACTACAAACATGTTATTTTTCCATAAAGCTTTGGGAAGCACTTAAAAGATTTATTAGTCATGAAAAATAAAAGAATCATTGGAAGCACTCAGATTTTTTTTTTTTTTTGGTCCAAATGATTTAAGACTCCACAATCTACTTCTCTAACACTTAAAAAATATAATAAGTCCTCCATAATACGGAACATTGTGAAATATGCTGAGGTCAATCAGAGGTTAGAACGACAAAAAGAAAGGGGAATTTCATCATGTTTTAACACATTCCCTGTGAATTGTGGTATCAAAGGTAGGAAATGAGAAGGATCCAATCATCTGGCAAGAGGTGTTCTTGCCTGTGTTGGCCAACCCATAAAAAATGCCGGCCACAGCTGCTTTATTATGGCTTTTCCATTGCACTAATCCCTACAAATGTCCAGGAAACTCCAAGCCTTGGAGGACTAGTGCATTATAAGACCACATAATTTGGAATGTACAGACTTCACTAAGACAGAAAGCTCAGACCACTTCCAAGTAGAAAGAATGCACAAATAGCAAAAGGGGTCCCGGCCAGATAATTAGCTACTGATACCTTTAACTTTAGAACTTATTAACTTTAAGAAGAAAAATAAGTTGTATTAGAAATTCATACATGACCAGTTCTGAGTGTTATTTGGAGAGATGAGAGAAGATGTAATTGCTACAACTCAGAGATGTGGGAGAACAACATGAACAAGTGGACATGTATTTCAGTCAAATTATTTAAAATGACTGTGACAGAATAATCTTATATTTATATTCCTGCCTGTTCTCACTATTGTAGAAGACTTGAGAGAATGAAAAGAATGGTTTTAAAATGCTGTCTCCTTATTACCTCATCTGGTTTTCCACCCCTGGTAGGATAATACACAACTCTGTATTTTTCCACATTTCCTGGGGCGTGAGTCCAGTTAACCATAAAGCTTCTGGCAGTGACTTCAGAAGTAATCAACTCTGTAGGCGGCCCAATGATGGCATGGGCTGAGGCTAAATTAAAGAAACACATCAAATAAACCTCTTACCCAAAGTTATTTCTTATGAATCTAAGACATCCCATTAGACAGAAATAAATATTGATTTTATGTTGCCTCTAAGATTTTTCTCTTTAGATAAGCTGATTCAGTTATCCATTTGTTCATGCAAGCATTTAAATGTCTATTAGGTGCCAGGTACCATGCTAAGTTCTGTGGATACCAAACTTAAATAAGACATAGTTCTTGACTCCAGAGAACTTTCTTAAATTGAGGTCATTGTTGTGAATGATAAAAACAAATATTAGCTAAGCATGTGTATATTGAAAGGTGCTCTTCAGAGTCTTTAGAAGTTTCATCTCATTTACTTCTCCCGGGTTCCTATTACTGTTCACACTTTGTATGTGTGAAAACCAAGGCACAATGAAGTTAGCTAACCTGAGCAAGGTCTCACAGTTAGTATCAGAGTTGACATTGACATCTGGGCTTGACACAAGAGTCTGTATTTTTAAGCATCAGAGAACATAGCCTCTGTACTAAAAATTTTAATTCAACAAGTGACTAATACCTAAAAATTAAAAAAAAAAAGAAAGAAAAAGCAACTAACGTATACTAAATGCCCACTATGAGCTAGCACTATGTAAGCATTGTGTGTACGTGGGTTACACGTGTTAAAGCAAATGATTCTATAAAAATTCGGAACATGCAAAATCTAAGTGGAGGGGGAATACAATATGTAAATAATAATAAAGAGGTTAAGCTTTAGAATTTCTCACCCTTTAAGGGCACTTACTCAAAGGGACTTTAATAATCTCAATTTTTAAAATACTGTTTTGAACACTAACTATGGTCAGGAACTTTATTACATGCTGTATCATCAACCACATGTAGAGTATTTTGGAAAAGCTGAGCTCTGAAGTAGCCTCACTTTGAAGCTCAGAGAAATGTATTCAGGACTTACTGCTTGGATGCCCAGCCCAGACCCAAGAGATCTAGCCTGGGGAAGGGAGAATAATGACAGAGAGAAGGACATGTGGCCAGAAAGAACCATTTCACGCTGGTTCCAACAGAGGCAGCCAATAAAACCAGACTCTTAAAAGAAGACTTGGATACTACCCTCTTCTCAGATTACATCTCTATAAGCCAAGTGTAACTTGCAGACCAATGATATTGTGAGGGACAAGGGCTAAAAATCCATGATGAATTTCCTACCAGAAAGAGAAGAGCAATGCTTTACTCTATTCCTTTTGCTGAGTATAACTCTGGAAATTATATAAAAGACAAGCATATGAAGACACTGAAAAGTGGAGAGAAGGGCAATGAGTGCAGAACTACGGGACTCAGTAGCTCCCAGTGGTGAGTTCCCTCTTCTTTTTACTAATATATCCCAGACATGGAGCTAAAGTGTCTGGCAACCTAGAAACACCAACAGATACAGATACAAATCACTCACAAAATCTCCCCCTCTAGCAAAGGACCAGGAAATGGCCAGCCTACTAAGATTGAGACTTTTAAAACATTTTTGGCAGTAACCGTTCTACTGAGGACAAACAACATAGAAAAAAACCATGGCCACACCTTCACCCATGCCAGCAAAGGCCTAGTGGGAAGCCAAAATTTCCACCCTTTCTTGGCCATAACAGGGTGCCCTAACATCCACCCCAAGCCCCTAATGCCAGCCAGGGTGGTGTGAGAGGTCAAGTAGAGAAGAGATATTCATCCCCAACAGATGGTAATGAATCTTTCCCCCTACAATCCTTGATATCTATGATATCAAGGGAGACCCCATGAAGAGCCTGCCTGGACCCCCAACTCCACCTGGAAGTAATGAAGCACCATTCCCCCCTCACTCTCTGATGGAGTCAGAGGAGACCAGCAGTGAGCCAGGACGTTCACCACTGTCCAGGAGCAAGGAAGCCACTCTTAATGAAAACTAAAGTAAACATGCAACTGCGATAAGATCCAGCCATTGTACTACTGGACATTATCCCAAAGAAATGAAAACTTATGTTTGCACAAGAACCTCTACATGAACATTCACGGCAGCTTGATTCATCATCGCCAAAGGCTGAAAGCAACCCAGGTGCCCTTCCATGTGTGAATGGTTAAACTGTAGCACATCCATGCCATGGAATCTGACACTCAATTAAAAAGAAAGAGCTGTTGACACGTGCAACCATTTGGATGGATCTCCAGGGAATTCTCCTGCATGAAAAAAGCCAGTCCCCAAAGGTTACATACAACATAACTCCATTCACATGATATTTTTGAAATGAAAAATATTCGAGATGGAGTGGTGGTTTTCAGGGATTAGAGAGTAGGAGAGAGATATAAGTGAGGGTGACTATAAAAGGGAACAGGAGTGATCCTTGTGATGGAAATGTGCTGTGTCTTGCCTGTATCAATGACAAGTAACCTGCTTGTGGTAATGTAATATAGTTTTAAATGTTTTTACCATTGGGGGAAACTAGGAAAAAGCACACAACCTTTCTTACAAACTGTATTTGAATGTATAATTATCTTAAAATTAAAAGTTTAGTTTTTTTAAAAAAGTATCTAAATGTAACATTATGGAGAAAATCATCTTGTGGTTAAAGAGTCCCTCCTTTACCCCCACAAAACCTGCTCATTTGCTCCTTATTCTACTCTGACGACTCAGGTCATAGGAGAATAAGGGGTCTTCAGAAAGCCAGCATGAAAAATGAAAAGAATTTTCCCAATTCCTGATAGACTTGTGCACGGTAATACTGACATCCACAGGCTGCTCTCTGTCACTCATTTTACCTTTAATTTCTCTGTCCTGTGCTTCCACTCTAGAGCAGACAGTCCTCGTCAGACTCTCCACAACTGTGTGCATCAGGTCGAATTCAGCAACATTGTACACATGAGTGCTGTCTGGTTCGGACGCGATCTCCTGCAGTTCATTCACATCCGCGTTTTTCACCCCTTACACAAAAGACAACAGGAGGATGGTGACCTTTATGCCCCCTTGGAAAGAGTGACTGCAGTAGGTCTGAACTGACCTGGTCAACCATCACTGCAGTCAAAGCATCATCTGCTACTTGTGTGTGTGTGTGTGTGAGAGTGTGTGTACACAGACACAATATATAATATTTAAATTATATTGAAATATAATTATATTGAAAATTTTATATATTTAAATATATATAGTATAATTATAATATATATTAATATATAATATGTAAAATTTTCTTTAAAATGCACACATGAAATAAACTGATGTAATGAAAAAATATAGCTAAGTCTTATGCCTATTATATAACACAAAACAATAGCTCTGAGTCTAACAAATTATTCATATAGAATGAAAATAAGCAAAAAAGGGAACAGCGAGCATTAGTACCACTGACAAGATGAGAGCAATTATGTGCTTGTGTCCTGGTGAATGACACCTGGGACCCCCCAACATCTGAAAGGCTGCTTCAGTCACCCTCCCCTCTTCTGGTGGACCTGCAGTCTTAGATTTGGTTAAAAGCATCTGCCACTTTCAAGAGAAACATTTCATGTCAGATTGCTTTTTACAAAAAAGTCAGTTGCAGAATCATTTTTTTAATCAGATACAAATTTTACTCAATACATCTTAATAGGGAGATGACTTCATAAAACTAACTTCTGTTTTGCACGAATATTGTAGAAGCAATAGTAATAAAAACAGCAGCCTACACTATCAAAGCTTCAGGTTTAAGTTTCTATAAAATAAGTTTACTGAAATTGAGAAATATTGCTAGAATAAATATATGTGTGTGTATGTGTGTATATGTATATACACACATACACACACATTTGAAATTATAATTATTATATAGCATTATGCCAAAGAGAAATCTAGGGAAAATTATTTTTTAACATACTCAAATACATTTTGCTTTCTAGTAACCACTACAATTTTACTAAGGCAAATAGAATATTTCTGGTCCTTCCACAGTATCTACTGAATTCCATGACTATAGGTCAAGCACAAAGCTGGGTGTCTGGAATACAGCAGAGACTAGAGTAGGACAGAAAGTAGTAAACACGAACCTTTAAAAAAAGAGTGTGCTCACTGTGCCCCCAAGCACCATAGTAAGTGTTTTCCATATAATAACACCTTTAATCCTCACAACCAAACCTATGAGTTTGGAACTATTGTTCCCCTATATCTACTGCCTCTCAGAAGACTGCACATTAAAATGAGTAAACATTTACCAGCAACGTTGGAGATAGAAAAGGAGAGGTATGACGTGAAGTTCTATGGGTGTGATAGTAGATTTCCCTTCCCCAAGCTTCATCAAACAAGGAGGATTTCTTTATAATCCTCGTCGTTTCAATCATCAGAGGGTATTAAAAGGAGGTACCATAGAAGCAAGGAAGAGAAATTACCTGGGGCAACATGAATTACTTCTTAGATGACTGGCTCTGCCAGTTAATTTACCTTTCAACCCCAGCATATTGAGCAACAAAGCATTAATTGTCTCTGAACTATTTGCTTTAGGACGTTGCAGGATAATAAATACTGTTGATTTCCAGATAATTTTCAGAGAAGTCTAAATCACATCTGGATGAATTTACTTAAAGTTTTGTTTAAAAACTCACGTATTCATCATTAACAAGAGCAGAAAATGGAGAATAAACACATAAATTAATCCTCCGTTAGTTTAAGTCTTTTGCAGAGATTTCCTTGATCAGACATAAGGATAGGAACATAAATCTCTCCGACGGTTCTTGCCTGAAGGACTTAAACAATTGCTTCTAAAATGTACATCTGAATTAATACAACATTGAGTGCATGCTGAAGCCGTGGTTTTTGTGCCAACAATGTTTTTCTGTGATATTCAGTTGAAACCAATACATTTGAACTTATATAGGAATATTCTGGAAGAATTAAGCCCAAATTTGCCTCTCCCTCACCTTTCCAAATAAAATAGTTTGACTGTTGCAATTGCACAGAAAAGAGAGGAAATGGTCATCATGACTTTGGAGGAATTTGTTTTGTAAGAATTTTGCCTCGTTCATCTTTGCACCCCAACAACCTCCACAATGCCTGATACACAGTATGTAAGCAAATACTTCTTGAATTAAGCATTCTCTAAGCCGCATTGTGAGCAGCAAATCTAAGACAGAATCTGAAGATTTTTTTTTTTCATTGATAACTCTAAAAGATGTGCTATTAAAGTTCAGGGTAAGAAATGTTCCTGCCAAGCAAATTTAACTCAACTCCTAACACCAACTTCACATTTATCTTTAGAAGTGAAGTTACCATATAGTTAAACTCATTTATTGCCCATTTAAATTCCAGGGGTGTGCTGGCAAATGTGGTAAATATTTAACAGTCAGCTTTCTGCCCTGATTTGTAGTATTTGCCAATTTCTGTAGAATAAATACCCCACCATCACGTATTCCAAACTACCAATATGAGGTCACAGGATTCAGACTTGGGAAGAGATGTGCACAACTGGCTCTTGCAAACTGGTGTGAGCTGACTCCTGCACACCACTGAGTTACAACACCTACCTCCCCCCACACCACACACCACAAAATAACAAGTTGTAATTCACCAAAACAAAGTTCGAACGTAATACATTTTTTTTTAAATTTTTTTCCTGGATATCTTTTGTTCTTTCTTCCGTAAAGGAAGAATGAAGCAATAATGGCTGTATTACTATAGGATAATACACTTCACTTACTTGGATAATAATAACATATTTCTCTTATGTGTATCTTTCATGAACATTTTTAATTTTAGTACTAAGGGTAATAATGCTATCTTAGAAATTCTTTAGAGCACTAAATTATTAAATAGCCATTTATTGGATGCTTTTTAAGTGTCGAGCACTGGGATAGGGGATTAGGATGAAAAAAGGAAGAAGATTCAATATGAACCTCTGGGAACTCACTGCTTAGAGGTGCTGTAGCATCCCTACAAAAGAAACAGGAGGGAACACCATAATTTCCACAGCTTCTGCAGCTGTTCTGAGACTGTACTTGGCTACATACTAGCAGGAAACAAGTTCTGAAAAAATAATCCAAAACATCCTCTGATTAAAAATATATATATAAATAGGAAAACTTTTTAGGATGTTTCTCTAAGGGAGAGATACTTACCAGTACACATAGAGGGGATATTCCTGTGGGCTTACAGTAGTTCTCAACACTGGAGAATGATTTTAAGGTACAGATCTGGGTATGGTTTTAAAACACATATTCCAAGGCCCCTTCTCTCTGGATAGCTCCATTTCATAGGAGTAGAATAGTACTCTGAAATATGTACTTTTTATGCCAACACCCACTATAACTGGGTATGTAACACCAGGGTAGGGAGTACTCTCTTTTGATAGAAGAAGTATCTCATGGAAAGTTCGCAAAAGAAAAATGCACCATATTCTTGACAAATGCAGAAAGATAAACACATCTTATCTGGACTAAAGACTGATCACAAATAATTAAATATGTAAAACATTATAAAAGGGACTATTCATGATAACCAATTTCAAATGTCTTCAGAGCCCTGCTAAGGAATTTGCTGTTATATTTTGGTTTGTATTTCAGTGTTGCTTGGGAATCAGGCATTTTCTCTGCTGAGAAAGTTTGTTGTTCTCTACTAAATAGAAGACCTTCTCATTGCCAAAGAAAATGTTAACATTTTAATCAACAGCAAAGTTGCATCATCTAAATATTTTGTAGTTATTCTGGATGTGTGATACGTGTATGTTTTTCCACACAAGAAGGATACCTTATAAAGGGTTAGTTTCAGATAAGAACTACTGCAAATCTTGAACTCTGTGTCTTCTCTAAGTAGCTACAGGATCCTAATTCCTTGAAAATAATAAATTAGATTCTTCCTGTACTACCAGAAAAGAGATAGCTATAAAGTGACCTTTAAGAGAAAGTCCTAACTTATTAAACAGTAACAAACATGTACCTGACCTTTGCATGCCACTTTATGGTTTTTGCAACATTTTATATATGACACCTCACTTAGAAATCCTCATACCATGGGATGCATGACAGCTAGCATCACTCCCATTTTAAATGTAAGGGAGCTGGGCTCAGATCACAGGGCTGGTTATGACAAGGGCAAAAACTCAAAAGTGCTCAGGTCCCCTGGCTTTCACTGAAGTGCATTTCACATCACATATTGTTTTAAATGGTTGTGGGTCCATGCCCTCAGTTGAAACAAGACTATAAAGAATACATACCTATGGCAAACAGTTCTACACCAGACTCACGAAGGTTTCTAGATGGTGGAATAATGTCATCTTGGGATTTTCCATCTGTGATTAAAATGCCAATTTTGGATACTCCAGTCCTGGATCCTGCTTCTGGTTTGAAGCTATTTTCAAAAATGTAGTTCAAAGCAAGACCTTCAAGAAAACAAGGAAAAATAAACTCCGACCATCTCTAATAAAAAGTCTCCTGATTCTCTGAAAGATAACCACAAGATGGGTAACTTATTGAGCCACAGGAGTTTTTATTACATGTGAATCTTCATTTTTATTATAACCTTGTCCTTCACAGATTCAGTGAGAAACTAAAATCCACTGGAATAAAGGTAATGAAAATAATTAAACACTGCATCCTTTCAGAAATGAGCATTTATAAAGAACACTGAATTCATGGCCAATGAATGATAATAGATCTTGTGGTGTGTACAAGCAGATCTGAACCTTCATCATTTAGGAGGAAGCAAGAATACTCACACAGTAGTGTGTTATCATTAGGTTTTCAATCTTGTGATATTCTAAAGAACCAAAACATCCCTCTCTTTGCTTTTTTTTTTAGGAGTAGAAGGGACAAATCTAAAGTCATTAATCGTATTCCTGCCTTTTGAGTATGACACGTTCCACCCAGAAAAAAATAAGGAATGGTGCAATATTGTTACAGGGTTTGTGTTTAATAAATTGTTTGCTACATTAACAAAAATTCCACCAGATTTTGCCTCAATTTGGCAAAGCAATGATTAGGATTCTACTGATTTACCTAAAATTCAATAATAGCATCTACACTGCTTTATCTGAGCATCTCCAATACACTCCTGTGGTAGGCAATACAGGTTGAATATCCACTATTCAAAATCCTTGAGACAAGAATTGTTTTGGATTTCAGGTATTTTTGGATTTTGGAATATTTGCATTATATTTTCTGGTTGAGCATCCCAAATCTAAAAATTCAAAACCTGAAATGCTTCAATTAGCATTTTTTTAAGCATCATGTTGGCACTCAAACATTTTGGATTTTCAGATTTGGGATGCTCAGCCTGCAGCATGTCCCAAGGTTAAAATCTGTACAAACCCCATGCGATTGTGCCATAGATGAATATAATGTAAATATTCTTATATTCATCATTCATCAAAAATACTGGTGAGCCAACTATCCATATTGTTATTAATGGAGAGGATCTTGACTTTTTAAAAAATTATTTCATGATATTTTCATAATAACTAATGATTTCAGAGTATGGGCAAAGAAAACATCTTCTTTGAAAATAAGAAGAAATTTGAAATTTGTTTTTATTTAAATAACACGGTGGAGATGGCAGGAGGAGAAAAGTGAAGAGATTAGCTGGCAAAGGTTAGACAGCTACTCCACTCTGTTGGTTTCAGGGCTTACTTCATTTTCTCCTAGCCCCACCAAGCCCTTCCTGGGACATTGTAGTCACAGGGTAAAAGGAATGAGAAATGTAGCTTTTTGCTCAATTCTGAGTTCGGGAAAACGATATCAAAGAATCCTAAGTGCTAGTTTAATTAAAACATAACTCTTACAAAGTGGTAAAATGAGGTAATACAATTATTCTTCAATAAGATACATTGTTATAACATGTAACAATGTATGTTATGTATTAAACAAAACATACCTGTTAGTGTATTTCCTCCTTTATATGGGAGGTTTCGGACGGCTTCAATCACCTCATCTTTTGTGCTAAATGCATTCAAGTGCCATTCTATTCTGGGGTCACCACTATACTGTGCAAGACCTGGAAAAAAGGATTAAGACACTCACCAGGAATAATGGGTTACTCAAAGATCTAGTGGGCTACTCAAGAAACTAGAATGATGAAAGGCCTCATCTTTGCAACATTGTTTTGGGTAGGGGATGGCTATATATTTTCAAAAAGACTTGCTGAGTAAGATCAATTAAAGGAATCAAGTTAGACATACATGGGGGTTGAGGGATTGTACACCTTTTCTAGCCATTTATAATGAGCACCCAATGAGGTACTTGGCATTTAAAACAAAAAAGCCTGATTATGTTTGTAGATAAAAGGTCTAGATTTATTTGTTGTTTATTCTCAAAGGAGTGATTTTTCTTGATGACTATTTAAAAGTTAAACTAGGAGACTTTGTTTAATAAAGATTTATTATTTTTATTACGTGTAATATTGCTCAAAGATTTACAACTTTTTTTGCTTCTTATCTGGGCTAGAAGTAATTTGGCAAAGATTATCTTGTTCTATAAAACGATTGCCAGTTTTCTTAATTCAACATTTTCCTAGATTTATTTATTTATTTATTTTAAATGAAAAGAAAACTGCTATGCAATAAATTCTTAAACCAGCTGTACCTTTTAAAGTTTTATGATGATGATGTTATTAACCAAGACTTTGACTTTTCAGAAAATTAAAGTATGTTCAATAATTGAATGACAGTGTCATTGCAAAAATTAGAAGGAATAAATATTTATTGATCCAAACGTGTTTTTGGGACCATGAGTATCCTGCAATTCTGAAAGTCACTTTGGTAAGGAGTTTTTGAAATTTCTTAAAGCATTTCCCAGCAGTTTTGCACTGACAACTGACTGCTACTGCTAATAATAGAAATTATACCAATTCGTGTCTTCTCTGAGCCCACATCAAATGCTGTAACCAGGTTTTCCAAGAAAAGCCGAACCAGTCTGAAGTTGAATCTTCCAATACTCCATGAACCATCGACCAGGATTACAATGTCAGCGATCGCAGGAGTTTGACAGACAAATTTCACTTCTGCAAAGCACACGCCAGAAAAACGCAAGTGTTACTGTCAGAACTTCAAAAAGAGTGAGTGCATCCTATGTCTTTTAGACAACTTAGTGCTAAAAATACAAAAGAGTTCCCGTTAGAGCCGCCACCTTTTTATGACTCTTCCCTTAAATGTATTTTACTAGGAAAAAAAAAAAACAACAAAACAAAACTGGTAACGGTTGGCAGTAGAGTCAGTGCTCTGGAAATGGGAAAATACTGGGCAGGTTCACGCCATCCTGGCAACTCAGCCTTCTGCGTACTTTAGAAAGCAATGTCTGTGCAAAAGCATCCAGCTCTGGGCTTTTGCCTGTAGATTCTTTCCAGGAAAGGTCTTAGCAACACCAGTGTGTGCCTGTCAGCCAAGATGGGAAGATGGCCAGGAGGCAAAAAGGCGGCTCTCCTATCCTGATAAATTTATGCTAGAGGAAGTGATAGGAAAGGAGAAATACAGACTTTCTGAATTCATGGAAAAGTTATGGCCACGTATTTAATCCAAGAAAGGTAGAGAGACTTTTTTTAAAGCAGGAAGGGCTTTTGGAACAAGATAATTGGAAAAAGGCCAAAGAGTTTCCCCAAAGTCAAATGTTTTTTTGCATATTATATGTATGCGACATCAAATTTTGTTCCTCAAGATCATGTAAATAATTGATTTTTTTAATGGCTCAGTTAGGACTCAGGAAAAAGATTCAGAAGAGGATGCCCAGTGGCCATGGCACCTATGTTTTACCATCAGAGAAGGCCCTACCCACAACAGTGCTGGGGAAATGCAGAGGGCAGATGGCTAAGTCTCTACAACAACAGAGGAGGCTGTCTGATCTACAGTAGGTCTGTGCTTCTTTAGGGGCAACTCACCATTTCTATTCACACAAACCCAAGATACAGGAATTTTCTCTAAGTGTTTCACGAATCCTTAACAATGTCGATATGGTTTGTCTATGTCCTCACCCAAATCTCATCTGAAATTGTAGCTCCCATAATTCCCACGTGTCATGGGAGGGACCTGGTGGGAGGTGATTAAATAATGGGGGCAGGTCTTTCCCATGCTGTTCTCGTAATGGTGAATACGTCTCACAAGATCTGATGGTTTCATAAAGGGGAGCTCCCCTCTGCCCACTCACTCTTGCCTGCCGCCATGTAAGACATGCCTGTGCTTGTCTTTTGCCATGATTGTGAGGCCTCCCCAGCCATGTGGAACTATGAGTCCATTAAACTTTCCTTTTTAAATTACCCAGTCTCAAGTATGTCTTTCCTAGCAGTGTGAGAACAGACTAATATTTTTAGTACCTACTGCAGCATTGCTTCATACTCTAGTTTGTGCTTCCATAGAATGGCTTAAATTTGCTCAATGTTCATATTAGGACTAGAGATCAGAAGTACATGTGGGGGGTTGGGTTGGGGGTGGGCTTCTTGTATCCTTTTTAACATCTTGCTGGCCCAGAAAAATCTTTGTTTTTTTTTAAACATATATAATGAAAGCCAAAATACAGAAGTGCTCATAAACAAGTCTAATATGCTTTTACCTGAAAAAAAAAAAAAAAGTAGTTGAACTACTATGGTTGGCACAGGCAGTTTAACATATGTGTCTCTGCACCTACCAGTCCACATTTTGCTTAAAAGATATTGATATTTTTCCAGATATAAATATTCATGGGATAACCACATGATTTTACCAGATGAGGAAAAGATGAATTTGCCAATGAAATACTCCAATCTTCATTATGGAAGCTAAACAGTACAACTCAATCCAAAGTTTATATATTCACTTTCTGGCACCAGATTCCCTTTCTTAATCACCAAATACAGAGCCATCAGCTGGTAACTTTGTATTTGGGCATCAGCCTTACTGTACCACACTTTTAAAAAGGCTAAAATGGAATACTACAAAAAGTCATGATAAAAATTTGTTTTTTGGATATAGCCAGGGAAAATTGAAGTCTGGTTAAGCTTCAAGAACCCATTTTTCTTTGTTTTCATGGGGAAAACTTACTCTCAAATGGAGAGTAGTTTTCTTTCTTTTCCAAAACTACTGGGGATATTATTTCACTTCTAAATTAATTGGGAACAATGTGGAAAGGATCTTAGAAAGGGAACCCTTTCTGCTTATTTAAAAGAGGTAATGAAATTGGCAGTTTCTGGTTTAAAAAATAATTTCCAATAGATATGTTCTGTTTATTTAGCTCATTCATGTCAGAAATGACTTGGAAATATAAATTCTGTGTAGCTCCTAGACAAGATATAAAGCCAATTGACTATAAATCAAAAGATTAATCATTTTAAAAAATGAGCCTAAAAATTTTTAAGTTGATCATCAAAAGACATCGTAAAGAAAATAAAAGCCTAAGTGTGGGTTATGGTGAAGGTCTTAGATTTTGGGGGCAAGAGGGAGTTTGGGTGCTTATTAATACCACTAAAAATTACTAATTAAGTAACTGATTAAAAGAAGAGAGAAACAGTACTATATGGCATGCAGAAAACATTATCTAGAAAAATAACCTGAGTGTTATGTCACATAATTTAAGCACCAAAAACCTTAAAGGCAAACTACAACTTGGCATATTTCACTTGAAATTAAGACTCTTAGGAAGACACTTTTTTCAACAATTTCAAAAGTCAAAATCCATCACTGGTTTTGTATTCCAAAGTATTATTTTTCTTGAAGATTAGTATGTATTCACTCAAGAACTGTGAAAACAATATTTTTTCTTCTGTCCTGAACCCTGTTTGTCAGCTCTAAGACATATATAAACACAATGAACCTAATGGCTATTTCCATCCTAACAGGTACAAGCGCAGTGTGTCCAACCCCAAGATGATTAAGTGTAAGTCAAAATCTCTACATAGTATGTACAATGTTTGTCCCATCAACAGGTTTGCCTGTGCCAGGGGCAAATAGATGTTCATATTTCTTGGTATAAAGAAGTAGTTTGAAAGCTGCTGTGTTCAAGTTCAACAATCATATATCTTAATCATAATTCCAGCTGTTATAGTAAATCTTTTTAAAGAAATGCATTCAAATCATTGTCTTACTGAAAGCGGATTCCAGATTCAAAACTGAAGACAACATTAGTCTCCACTGGCAAACACATTACCCATTTCACTATTCTTAAAGAGAGAGACACCAATCAGAAAGAAAACATTAAGTGCCTTAAAATGTGTTAAAAATCAAATGGTAGAAAAGAAAACCAGACACGCCTGGGAACCCAGGTAAATGTGTGAAACCCAGCAGCTAAACGTAGCTTGAATCTATAGTATAAAGGAATGAGTGCATAAGCTTTTATTGCAAGACAATATTCCAAATTAATTTGTAAAATAAAATAAATCCTTTTTGTCTGCAAGCCTGAATTTAAAATTAAAGCAAAGGGACAGATGAAATGACCTCTTGAACTGTATTTTAATTCATCTCTTAACATAGGTCTTATCTAAAATGCAACTCTGAAAATACAGGTGGTGTTTTAAAAAATGCCTAAGTAGCTGAACTTAATTAAAGGAAAGCACTCAATAGATTGCCTAGATTACAAAGATAATAACAGTTTGATGTCACAGGTAGAATCAAAAAGAACAATCACACAACTCCAGGAAAAATGATCCCCTTTCTCTTCTACATTTTCTGGAGTTTTGTGATGAGAAGACTTAAAAGAACTGTATGATTTTTTTTAATTCTGTATTTGAAAGTGATGTACATTATTATATTAAATGTTAAGGCTAGGCATGGTGGCTCATGCCTGTAATCCCAGCACTTTGGGAGGCCGAGGTGGGCAGATCACCTGAGGTCAGGAGTTCAAGACCAGCTGGCCAACATGGTTAAACCCCATCTCTACTAAAAATACAAAAAAATTAGCTGGGCATGGTGGCAGACGCCAGTAACTCCAGCTACTCAGGAGGCTGAGGCGGCAGAATTGCTTGCACCTGGGAGGCAGAGGTTGCAGTGAGCTGAGATTGCACCATTGCACTCCAGTCTGGGTGAGAGAGCGAGACTCCATCTCAAAAAAGAAAAAACAAAAAAAGTTAAGTCCCTCACACTTATCTATTGATTTAGTTCTCACAACAACTCTGTGGAACAGGTACCACTATTATCATTCCCATTTGCAGTCAAAAAGCATGGCATACAAGGGCTGTATGATTTGCCCAGGGTGTCACACAGCGAAGAAGTAACAAAGCTGGGATGTGAACCCAAGTAATATGTCTCCATAACCTATGTTTTTAACCACAGGGCTACATACTGTCTTCAGGAAGGCACTCCATGTTCCGTATATTTAGAAAGCAAAGGGGAAAAGCTTGTAACATAAAGCAGAGTCTCTGCAGGGTTTGCCCTTGCTGTGTCCACAGCTAATCTGTGCTGTTTGCAACATCTACAGTTATTTGTCTAGGACATTTTTCCCACCCAAATAATTGCACTTTCATATTGAAGCAGCCCATGTGAAAAGCATCCTTCTTCCAATAATTTTACACCAATGTTATTGTGTTACTGACATTACGAGAAACTCCAAACCCATGTTTATTCATTTGATGTTATGTAACTAATTTCCTGGAGGACATTTATTCATTTTTTGAAAATCTATTTAGTGTTTATTAAGTCCCAAGCACTATTCTGAGCAACCAGAACACAACAAAGCTCCCAACTTCTGGCAATTTAAATTCTTTGATTTTATTGTAACTCTTAATACCACTCAGTGATTAAATTCTTAGAGGAAACAGACTATAACAAAGCAACATAGATTCAGATGCAAAAAAGTGCTTTATAAAAGTAAACAAAATCATACAAAGAGTAACTGTATGTGGGGGCAAGGGGTAATGTTACTATAATGGCAATAGTATGAAATTACCAAATTAAAAATCTTCCTTTTAAACCATATTATTGTTTTTGTTCTGATGGCATTCAAATTAAAGACCCAATTACGGTTCATATAATGAAATGTTTATAGTGCATTTTTAGAAAAACATATTTATCAACATAGTCAGTGAAGACAGAAAAGAGGGAGCTGACGGAAGATAACTTTTTCTGCCAGGTAAACTCCTATTCATCCTTCAAAATCCAGGTTACACTTTACCAATGCCATGAATCTTTTCCCACTATCCTCAGATGGGACTCATTACCTGCCCCTCTTTACTGACTCTGGATTTGTACATTGCTTGTTGTGCCCGCCACACTGGAATATTATGATTGGCTTCCATTTCTATCTCCCTGACTAGACTGTGAACTCCTTGACTGGGGAGGGCTTTTGTAACTTGTCCTTTTAGCCAGTTTGTCCGGCTCATCTCTTAACTTATAGTACATCTGTGTATGTAAACTAAATTGAATTGTGTTGTTAAAAAATAATTCCTCTGTTCACATAGACCACACTGTCACCAGGACACCAGAGAAATGAGCCATGATAGCTCAATTAAATGTGTTCTCTCCTCCTGCCCTATCACACTGCCAAATTGGGAAAGTGGTTTACAGTTATTTAGGAATCAGGGAGATTGTATCAAAGTTACCCGCCTTTCTTGATATTTTCCTAATGCTTGAGGCTAAGTTGAATGAAAGGAGAGTGTGTACTATTTTTATTCACTGTGTCTTAACCTCAGTCAGAAAACCTCACAGTGATTTCACTGCAACTGGTCTAGATTCATTTAGGGGCTTTGAATTATTTTGTTCTATGCCACTAGCAAAATATCAGTCTCAGCCATTCATTAAAGAAGACATTTGAAGGAATACTGTGACCACAGAACAATTTTTCACTTAAGCCTCCTGTGAGGTTATATTCAAGTTTCCAAACCAAGAGCAAAAGAAAATCCCTAAGAATTTGGTACAGTAGAACTCCTGGAAGCTCATTGTTACCGTGTAGAGATTGGTTCCAGCCATAATACTGAAGATATTTTTATAAAAAGAGTTAACATCATTTTACATTTGCAAAAAGCTCAATCGTTCTGAAAAGTTTTTCAATACATTGGCAAATTCTGACTTTCACAACATTCCCATGAGAAGCCATGTAGTCCCCATTTTTCAGAAAATGAAATTGAGGGAAGGGCATGGTAGCTCACGACTCTAATAATCCCAGCACTTTGGGAGGCTGAGGTGGGCAGATCACCTGAGGTCAGGAGTTCAAGACCAGCTGGCCAAGATGGTTAAACCCCATTTCTACTAAAAATACAAAAAATTAGCTGGGCATGGTGGTGGACACCAGTAACTCCAGCTACTCAGGAGGCTGAGGCAGAAGAACTGCTTGAACCCAGAAGGCAGAGGTTGCAGTGAGCCGAGATCGCAGCATTGCACTCCAGCCTGGGCAACAAGAGCAAAACTCCATCTCAAAAGATAAAAGAAAAGAGAAAATGAAATTGAGTTTCAGAGAGGACAAGTGACTGACTTACTAGTTACTGGCAGAGCTAGGACTGGATGACAGGTATTTTTTTCTTCTTTTCCTCTTTTTAGAGACAGGGTCTCACTATGTCACCCAGGCTGGAGTACAGTGGTGCAATGCTAGCTCACTACAACCTCGCATTCCTGGGCTCAAATGATCCCACCTCAGCCTCCTGAGTAGCTGGAACAATAGGCACACATCACATGCCCAGTTAATGTTTGTTTAATTTTTGTAGAGATGGGATCTCACCATGTTGCCCTGGCTGGTCTTGAACTCCTAGGCTCAAGCAATCCTGCAACCTTGGCCTCCCAAAGCACTGGGATTACAGGTGTGAGCTACTGCCACTATACCTAGCCACAACAGGTCTTCTAAATATTTGGTCCAATATGTCTTTTCTGGCATATCACACTATCACTTCCATGGAAGTTGTCCTCACAGAGTGGAACATAGATGGTCACTGCCATAGGAAATATCAAAAACCATCCACATAGGGGATGTGAAGCAAGGGGCTCATTTCAGTTGTGTCTGGAATTTACATTAATCTGCCTGAGGTTAGTATTCTTTTAATCCAGTCATGAGGGGAAATGTACCTTTCAAAACCTCTCTGATAGCTGCCTGCCCTATCTAAAAACAGCACTCCCATGACTCACTCCTTTTATCCCTGTTTTATTTTTCTTCCAAGAACGTCTAACTTCCTAGAAACATACAGTGAGTGGTTAATTTCTTGTGCCAATTTGACTAGGCCATGGGGTGCCTGCACATTTGACCAAACGTTACTCTGGATGTGTCTATGAGAGTATTTCTGCCTGATTTTAGTAGACTGAATAAAGCAGATTCCTCTCCCTAATGTGGGTGGGCCTCCAAAGGATTGCAGACCTGAAGAGAACAAAAATGCTGAGTAAGAGAGAAGCCTACCTGACTGCCGTGAGCTCATACGTTGTCTTTTCCTGCCTTGAGACTTTAAAACTTTGGCACTTGGATTTTGAGCCTGCCGGTGTTTGGATTAGGATTTATACTATCAGCTTTCCTGATTCTCAGGTTGGATTTGAACTGAAACTACACCATCACTTTCCTGGAACTCCAGCTTTATGACTGCAGATCTTGGGATTTCCCAGCCTCCAGAATCACGTGAGCCAATTCCTTATATTAAATCAGTTATCTCAAGCCAGGCATGGTGGCTTGTAATCCCAGCACTTTGGGAGGCAGAGGCAGGCAGGTCACTTGAGGCCAGGAGTTCGAGACCAGCCTGGCCAACATGCTGAAACCCCATCTCTACTAAAAAATACAAAAATTAGCCAGGCATGGTGATGCACACCTGTGATCCCAGCTACTTGGGAGGCTGAGGCACAAGGATTGCTTGAATCTGGAAGGCAGAGGATGCAGTTAGCTGAGATCACACCACTGCACTCCAGCCTGGGTGACAGAGTGAGACTGCCTAAAATAAATAAATCTCTCAATCTCTCTCTCTCTAAAATAAATTCTCTCTCTCTCACACACACACAGACCTCTCTCACACACACTTTCCTTTGTTTCCTTTTTTATATTAATAATTATTAAAAACCTACCATTCAGTGACAGCTTTCATCAGATGCTTTGCATACATGGTTTTCATCTAAGCCCAATATTAACCCTGTAAGGTAGATGCTCTTCCCATTTCATAGAGAAAGAAGGGTTAAGTAACTATATAGGTTAAATAACTTGCTCACCATCACACACTGAGCAGGTGGAAAAGCTGGATTGAAATCAAACCCAGACTCACTCCAAAGCCTGAACCATTCAACTCCCATCACAGAAGAGAAGTGTTTCAGAGAAAGGAAGGGAGGGAGGGAAGGAAGAAGGAAGAAAGGAAGGAAGGAAGGAAAATAGGGACAAGCCTTGCAATCGAAGGTAGCATGAAATCAAAGCCATTCACATTTGTCCTATATTCAACTGGGATGAATAACACGATGACAACTTGAAGGAACGTAAAGCCCGGTGGTTGCGCCACAGCCAAAAGAACATTTCAGCTGCCACTCAGAGCCCTACATCTTAAGAGTAACTAACAACCCTGTAAACACCACGTGCATCACATTTCTCCTCTGCTCTAAATTGTATGGGACTGGGAGAAGACACGACAGGTGTCTTCAAATATTTAAAAGGCTGTCACACACAAGAGGGATTAGGAGGATTCTATATGCCCAGAAGGAGGAGTGCGTAAAGTAACAGATTTCAGCTCAATTACAGGCAGGCAGGATGTCCAAAGATTACTGTCTTGGGAAATACTAAAATTGCTGTTAATGAAAGCAGATGCAGGACAACTCTTGAAGGAATGGCTGAGGAGCCTCTGCCATCCTTGTGACTAATTGAACTGCAGGACTCTCAAAGTGATCTACAGGTTAAGATTACGTCTTCCTTCCCCAGCTCTCCACTTGACCTGTCCATGTATATTTCCCACTTCCTCCCAATACAATTACTCTTCTCTCTCCCAACATTATCGTCTCAGAAGCTTTTGACTCAATTTTTGTCCCCGCATCTCCTGTAATGTACCCTCTCCAAACTCTTCCTACCCTACCACAATGCAAGATACCTAAAACAGATTTTAATTCCTCTGAAAATATGTGATTCTTCTTAAATATTTTTTAGATAAAATTTGCTTAAGGCCAGGAACGGTGGCTCACACCTGTAATTCCAGCATTTTGGGAGGCCAAGGCAGGTGGATCGCCTGAGCTCAGGAGTTTGAGACTACCCTGGGCAATATGGTGACACCCTGTCTCTACTAAAATACAAAAAATCAGCTGGGCATGCTGGTATGTGCCTGTAGTACTATTCGGGAGGCTGAGGCACGAAAATCGCTTGAGCCCCAGAAGTGGAGGTTGCAGTGAGCCAAGATCGCACCACTGCACTTTAGCTTGGGCTACAGAGTGAGACTCCAACTCAAAAAAAAAAAAAATTCTTGGCCAGGTGCATTGGCTCATGCTTGTAATCTCAGCACTATGGGAGGTTGAGACAGGAGGATCACTTGGGCCCAGGAGTTTGAGAAAGCCTGGGTAAC